>VXBU01017146.1:719095-826921 GCA_013400315.1 Bombycilla garrulus
AGGGTTGGGCCGGGGCCTACCGGGCCAAGCCGAGCCACGGCCACATGGCACCGGGCCGGCAGAGCCGAGGCGGCGGGGCTGGCGGGCTCCCCAGCCCAGGTCCCGCAGCGGAGATGGAGATGGAGCCGAGGCGGGGGCGGCGGGCGGCAGCGGAGAGTTCTAAATTCGCGGCTTTTTCTGACCGGCCCCTCCCCGCTCCCCCCGGCTCCAGGAGGCTGTGGAGCTGGCTCCCTCCGGCAGCCGGACCAGCTCCCTCAGGGCCAGCAGCAGTCGGGCCGAGGCCGGGGCGCTGCCGGCTCCCTCGGAGGCGGCGGGAGACAGCGAGAGGTGAGATGGCCGCATGGCGCTGCTCAGTGAGCGGTGTGGTGGAGCGGCCGCGAGGTGCCAGCGCAGCACGGCCAGGTGGAGAGACGGCAAAGCGGCACGGGAGCGAGGGACACAGCGGCGGAGTGGCCAGGGTCCGGTGGAGACTCCGATTTCGCAATCAAAGGCTGAGAGCGCAGCATATGCAAATAAAGAGACGCGGGGACATTTAATACCAACTAGGAAGGAAAAATTACTTAAAACCCCAAAGTACATGTTATTTAAATAAAGTGGCAACGCGCCCTACTCGGGAAGAAGCAGGGCTATTGATTAAAGCTTTAAAAAAATATCGCTATACCATTGGGGAAACGCGAGAAGGGAGGGATCGAGGCCGCCGGAGAGGACAAAGCAATCTGCCTAGAGAGACCCACACAAAATGGAATAGTTCCTATATCGCTGAACTGGTATAATCGGGAGCAGTAGTTGAATTCAACCTGTCTAGCCATCCAGAGTTAAGTGGTCTTAATAAATGCGTTAAAAAGAGCGAATTTCCTGCCCTGTTTTTATTTATACCACCGTGCGAGTGGTGTCCCCACTGGTGTCCCCACATGTGCTGGGATGCCTTAGATCACTGTCCATGTCAAAAAGTTGTGACTGGCAGGTAACAGCTTTCATCTCCCCCATATGCAGGTACTGATCTGTGTCCCACCCCACAATGTGGCCAAGCTCCAGCACAAACACACCCTGACCCCCTGGGCTCACAGCACAGCTCATGGAGTACTGGGGTTCAAAAGCAAACGCAGCTCATGTCATTGCAGAGTTGTATTATACCTTCTTCAGGCATTCAAAAATGGTTTTATCTCCTACTATGAATCTATCACATCTTCCAACTGTGAAACTCTTCAGACAAATCCTCCTGTCATGTAGTAGTCTGAACGCACAACACTTGAGAAAACCACAGAGGGGGGGATGTTCTGCATCTGTTGTCTTCCTACGTTTTTCCAGTGTAGCCATGGCCAGACTGGACCATGCACGTGGGTACTTGTGGCAACTGCAGCTCCTCAGTCTGGGCTGAGTCTGGCTGAGTTTCTCACCTCGAGACAAAGCAGCACATGATTATGTACCCAAAACCAGGGCACACATTTTCCTGACTGACAGCTCTTCTTAAGTGTTACATTATTTTTGTTTTATAGCACTTCAAGTATGTAATTTGACTAGTTTACAAGGAATTACTGGAAGTGAGGCAGTTGTGGAATTTAGCATGTTTGTTTCCTCTTGCTCTGAAGCTGACCACAGAACAAAGTGGGCTTTCAAACTTAGCGGATAGTTAAGACTCATGTATCATGGATGCACATGAAATCACCTTAGAAGAGATCAAGTGTCAGTTTGAACCAGCAGTTCCTCAGATCTGATGCTCCCCTTTGGCAGAGACCTGTGCAGCAGAAGACATGAGCACATGTTCCAGGAGGTCTGTTCCAGAGAACAGCTCCTTTCACTGTCTTCCTCCTGTTCACATCTTACATCTGCTTGGAATTTAGAGGCTGATTTAGGACCTGACTCTGGCTCCTGGCAGAGGTGTCCTGACTTGTCAGTCTCTGCAATGGCTGCTGTGAGAAGCCTTGATAACAATTTGGGTTTTGTCCACTCTCCTGAGCCAGCGCCTGATGCGGGGCCATCTGGACACTCCTGAGGTGCCAAACATTGTCATTCTTGTTCAGTCCGGCTTCCTGCTCCAGGCAAATGGTATTTGATGAGTGGCTGCTCAAGTGCTGGGGGTCTGACCCTCACGTGTCTCCAGCCCTGCCCAGCAGTGACATGGTCTGCTCATCAGCTGTTGACTCAGTTTGCAATAGAGCCAGCTGAAAATGTTTCAACAGAGTGATTTCTCATCCAGTAAAGTCTATTTAAAAATCAAAATATTTATCGGCAGTTTGTCAATTTCAATGAAATTTTACACCAGGAGAATGTCAAAACATGGTGTTTCATCACTGCCGTTCTGGTTCCTCTCAGTGGCATTGGCATTGACATGCTTCTTTTCAATATGATCTTTTTTGCTTCCTCTACTGCACATAGCTGAATATTAACTCAAACCTTTTAGAGATTTTAGATTTTCCACTGCCTAATGCCTTAGTTTTTCCTGATTTTGTATAATAGGAAAGTAGGAACAAATAATTTCAATAAGGCTTTCTTGTCTGAACAGTTCCTAAATTTACATTTTGTGGGAAACTTCCAGATTTCACCTTTTTATTTTGATTCAATAACAGGAGGAACTGAGGAGCATCAGAGCTTCTCCTACAGTGGAAATTCCACCTTCTGAATTCCACCTCCATTAACATCCAGCCTGACCCAGCTGCAACCCTTGGGTCTGTGGGAAGGTCCAAGGTAGATCTGCTTCCCTAGCCCAGCAACAGCCAGAGAACACAACTGGCAAATCAGCCCTTTGTGAATCATCACAGCTCTGATGGAGCCTGTCCTCTGTGCAAGGAAAATGTACCTCAGTAACAGAAATAAGATCTTAAATCAAATCAGACACAGCTTGAAATATTTATCTACTGTTCTGGGAAGAAGGGTTGTAGTGGAACAAATCCTCAGAGTTATTTTACTCCTAAGATGGGAAGAAGAAAAGAAAATCTGAATGCAGTTTGACCAAAAATGATGACACACCAATGTGAAGAAACTCCAGCCAATGAAGTAATAACATTGAACAGGCAGCCTCCCCACAGGCTGAGGAGCTAGAACCCACACCAGATACCTCCAAAAACAGAGGAAACGCTTGCTAGTGTAAGTCACAACAAAAGTGCTTGTGAAACACAAGACCACTCACTGCAGAGCATCAGATCTGGGTGAGATTCAGCAGCTCCCCTCTTCCAGAGCAGCATTTTTGGGACAGAGATGCTCCATTCTTTCTGAAGGTGCCCTGCAACTGCGGGAGCTTATCTGCCATCTGCCTGAGCCCTGTTTCAGATGCTGCAGCTCCTCACTGTGTGTTTGGTGATAACCTGGCAGAGCAGGGAGCAGAGGGTGGGTGACCATACAGGCTTTGGCACCATGGGATGACAGTCATCTGCAGAAAGATACACGAGCATGAGCTGGCAGGGTGAAATGTGATCTGAACCAATCAGTATATTTCTCTAGAGGAGCCATCCCAGAAATGCAGTAGCACCCAGGGGAATGATTGCCTTAGAAAAGGCTTCAGTTCTGTTCCAGGTGCGGTTTCTAAGATCACTCATAAAATGACTTCACCTCTGCAAGGCAAACCAAGGGTTGCAGTCCTAGGAGGTGAAGAACCTGGCCTATAAGACAATTTATAGGATCAGCTAGTTCCAGGTTGCTCTTAAGCAAACGGTTCCAGTTCCCTCAGCCTTCGCTCCTACACCCACCAACATTCTGTTGCACCTAGGCTGGCTACAGCCTTTAAATCCATTCAAGAGGAACTTGAACTTGAATATGTCCAGTCTGTGGCCTGCTCTTCTCTCCACTTCCCTTTAGCCTTTTCCCCTGGTCATCCAACTGGAACTGAGTCCAGCTGTGAAATGACCACACTTCCAAGACAAAGCAGGGGCAGTGAGTTTTCCCTCTCATGGGTGCCCACCCCCAGCCAGAGGGCTATGAACTGCAAGGTTAGATCATAAGTAAAACAGGGTGGGAACTTCCTAGCAGAGCAAGGAAGACTCTCAGGGCAATCTCAATGCAAATAAACAAATAGTGTATTTCAAACGTGACCGATGTGGAGCCCCAAATATTTGAGGCTGGCTACCCTGAAGCAGAACCCTGAGGACCAGAGGCCCCTCTGAAATGCAGTGATTAGAGCGCAGTAACCATATACAAGGAGAGAGCAAAGTGACAGAGCCAGGCTGTGGTTTCGCAGCTGCACTGGCCTGGACGATGAAATCAGGCCCAGACAGGAAGCCGTTTTCCTCAACAGTAAGTTGCTATTTTTACCCATCTCAGTTCTCCAATCAAAGAGACATTTGGAGTCAGTGGACTCTGCTCTGCTACCTGTCACGACAACACCAATGTCTGGAATGGGGCTGGGCAATGAGCACTACTGGCTCCCCTCTCTATCAGTATCCTTCTGCCATCTCAACACACCCCCGATCATCTCAACTCCCTCCGCTCATCAGCATTGCGTCCACAGGTCAGACCACTCAGGCCTGAATCCCAGTGGCTGCATCTGCCCTATGGAAGAGGAGCAAGTTGGATTTCCCATCGATCAAACAGCCCAGGGCAAGTACAAGTGGTTGCAGCAGCCTCACCAGCCACTGACCCTGCTGCTGCACCACCCAAAACACAGCATTAGCCTCCAGAAATGATCGGGGAGGAGCTGCAGGGCATGGATATATCCAGTGCTTTCCTATTTCAGCTGCTATTGTGAGGATCTCATGTTGCTATTTATATGCTGAGGCAACAGTTTCCTTCAGCCCCTGCGTGTCCTGGCCCCGGCCACAACCCTGGTTCCCACCTCAGGGCTGCAGCTGGGCTGGGCAGTGCAGGCAGCTCCATCTGCCACTTTGTGCAAGGTGACAGCTCTGTTTATTCCTCATTTCTACTTCTCCCCACCCCACAGCAGCAATGCGGGCTGAGGGAGTGGCAGCACTTCCCAAATCCCAGAGCAATAGATCTGAAGTCACGAATAACTGCTGCTTCACAGGAACAAGCTGGAAAATAGAGCTAGGAAGGGGGAACAAGCTGTTTATGCCAGAACGGCTGACATCCAGTAACACCAAAAAGCAATGAGGGAGAGCATTACCGTCCCCTTCTCCAATAGTTGATTTTACCCCAATTTCAGTGCTTGTCTGTGGGAAATCTGAGCTCAGCTGGAAGAAGGTGAAGTGAGATGGGCAGGGGTTTGCAGCTCTGGCAGGAAGGAGCCCCTGGCCCTGAGTCTCACCAGGGAGCTGAGGCAGCTCCCTGCGGATCTGTGACATCCTCCTCCCCAGAAGGCACCATTACGGGCAGTCTTTCAGCTCTTTGCTTGATGTCTGTGCACGTGCAGTGATCAGAACATCCCATCACACTACCCTAACACTGTCCTTTTCAGCAGATGTTTTATAGCAGAAAATGCTCTGATCTCCAGCTCTGTCCAAAGCTCCAGTCCCAGTCCTGTCTCCCTTGCTCACTGAGGACCCTGCCTCACTGCACAGACAAATCGGGAAGCTGAAGACTAGACTGAATGAAAACATACAAATTAACATATGCCTCCTAGGGGGATTGTTAGGCTCAGCTCGTTAGTGGTTTAAAGCATATCCAATGCTCTAAGTTATTTGTTTGTTTGTATTTTTGCAGCTGTCCTTAGTTTTCTTAGGTCAAGTAGAGGTGTGAGGTCCAAAATAGCATCGGGATGGCTGAGCTTATGTTTCTAGCCCTGAAAAAACAATGAAGTGCTAATAAAAAAAAAGCCTTGTGAGAAAGATTTCACTCCAAAGCTCTTTGCAAACAGTACGCACAACAGCATGGAAATGCAGGAGCCTCTGCTCCCCAGGGGGGGAGCTGCTGCCAGCTACTTTGGGAGGAGAAGTGGAATCTCGGTGGCCTGGGGAGAAATTTTGGACGCAGATAGTAGAGTAAGAGAAGTCACTGGATCTTTGCTGTCTGAGCATTGCAGCTCAGCTGGGTGACCGATTGGGTCAGAGGAGCCTATCCTTCCAACCCTGCTGGTCACTATCACTGTAATCCAGCTTTGCCTCCAGCAGTTATCACAGCTCCATGGGAGCAGCTCCAGGCCCTTCAGTCCCTCTCTCAAGCAAAGGCTCTGTAGCCCAGGCTCATTCTCTACGTACAAAGCAAGGGGGGTGCATGTTCCCAAAACACAGGGCTGTGGGGAGCATCTCTTCCTCAAGGGAGCTGCTTTCTCCCCGTACCCTGCCCTTAGAAACAAAGAGGTGCTTGAAGTAGACCTGTCCTGTTTTAAAGCTCCTCCCTTTTCCAGCTGAGCACAGCGTTAGAGATCTGAAAGTGCAAAGGGATAAATAAGGCTTAGAAGCATCAAGAAATGCTACAGAAGAGCTGTCACCCCTCTCTGGAGTGCACTGAGCCCAGCAGCTCCTGCACTACCCTGTGCAGCTTCTGAAAGAGAGAAGCTCTGAATTCTCCTCCAGCTGGCCGTGTTGGAGTGGACCTGCACATTTGCATCCTGGAGTGGACAAATACTGATCTGTGGTTGAAGATTCCCATTTGTGCAGGGAGCAGAGACAGTTCTCCTGTGGGCTTGGACTCATTTGGTGACAACATCACTTGTTTGAGATCTGCTGGGTGAGAGGCAGCACTTGAGGGGATGCAGGGCAGCATGAAGGTGGTGTGCTGAGGGCAGGGCAGCATGTTCATGTTTGGATGACATAAAAGGCTCAGGGCTCAGGTAAAGTCTGTAAACCAACAGAGAGCTTACAAGAGGACCTCTTCACTTGCTTTGGTTAACTCCATCAGGGACGTGCCATCATTTTTAAGCAAAGGAACTCCACTAAAAATAAATGGTACCTCAGCTTGTGATGGCCTCTCCATTCATGGGTATAAACACTGCTGGGAGGTGATGGAAGAACAAACCATAAAGCAACACTCTGATGGAAACTTCATTTCTGAAAATTGCCCTGAGCACAGCAGGAATTACTGCCTATTGTCCTACCTCTGAGAAGAGATCGAGTCTTCCCACAAGATCACCCTTTTTCTACAGCAGTCATTAATTGCAGCCCTCTTTGCCATCAAGAGAAAAAAACACCTTTAGAGCCTCAGAGGTAAAAGCAGAGGCTTTATCACACTGTCCAGTGATGGGGTGACTTTTTGAGCAACACTGAGGCACTTGGACTGTCCCTTCCACTTAACAGCAACCTCTTAACAAGCAAAACCCTTCCCTCCCCTGGCACTCCTGTCCCCTCTTCCACCTCACAAATTTAATCTTAAAAGTCACTAACAGTGGGCTCAGCCCAGGCAAAACCAAGGCTCTATCCTTCGCCAGGATTCCCAATTTTTTGGGTGGAGCCAGAATCCCACCAGCCAGATTTCAGATGGGCAAGAAGTTCACTGTCAAGTAGGAGAGATGCTGTGTGGCTGCAGGAGGAGCTAAAGGAAACCACAGACAAGGCTAAACACAGACAAGGCTGAGCCCCATTCCTGCAGGCAGGACAGAAGCTTGGGCAGCCTTATCTCACACTGCTCACACTGCTCAAACTCAAGCCCATTCCAGGAAAGTGTTGTTGTTTTGATCCTTCTTCGAGGGGATGAACTCAGATGAAACTGAAGCAGGTGCTAATTAAAACCAGGACTATTCTTCAAACTGGGCTTTTAATTATTGTAAATATATGTCAAGGAAAGTTGCAAAGAAAAATAGTAATTTCTTGTGCTACCTGCTATTTTCACTTGATTACCATCACACTTTTCTATAGAGCAAAAACATCAGTCCTTCATAACAAACTCCTCTCTTGGGGGCTAGTGTGAATTGAGAGCTGTGAGGCCCTGCCATGGGTTCCAAAACTAGCAGCATAATGTCTGTAACAGACATGCTACCTAATTAAATTGTTAGGGAATAGGCTTTTATATCTTTAACACCTAATTTACTATTGTTTCTTTGAAAGTGTTTGGCTTCCCTATGGTTTTTTGGGCCCCCCTTCTCAGTTTTATGATGGCTTTTAAGTTTTTTGTGTGTGTTTCTACTAAATAACCATTTTGGAAGTTTTTTAGGGTCCTGGCTCTAGTCAGACCGAGGGAAGCAAGGGCCTGTTTTACTGTTGTTCATGCTGGGCAAATTACCACTACTGTGCTAATTATGTAATTACCCTATTTTAATAGCTATTGTACACTACTTTATTGCTAACAAATCTGATTTCCTTTTTCTTTGCTCACTGATCGAACAGTAAAGGCACAGGGACACACACAAGCATTATACTGTTCCATAAACCTCAACACCAGGTCTGGTAGGGCTCTCACTATAAACAAGCATCTTCAAGGCAGCAGGTTTAGCCAAATCTACTCCACACTAATGATTATATAATTCTTGTTTACTGGGAAGACACAAAATTTATTTCATTTCTCAAGAACCAAGTACTTCACAACTGTTTCTTAGGGAGTATATAATGTGCTCACCACAAAAATCAGGGCCTATACCTGAGATGTTTGGACTGTGTTTCTGTACCAGAAATGAGTAATGAATGTGTTAATCAGCTACTTCCTCCCTTGTATTTAAGAAAAAAGAAAAGGAAGAAAGGAAGAAAGGAAGAAAGGAAGAAAGGAAGAAAGAAAGAAAGAAAGAAAGAAAGAAAGAAAGAAAGAAAGAAAGAAAGAAAGAAAGAAAGAGAAAGAAAGAAAGAAAGAAAAAGAAAAAATAATTGCCCTAGAGAGTTGGGGGAACACATGTTCCAAAATATTCCTGAATTCTGCACAGTCATTTGAAGTCCATGGCTGACAGGACAAGGTAGGGTACTCAGGGATATCAGAATGCAGAAAGGCAAGATGAAAAGGGGAAATGTCACCCAGCATCTATCCCATACAAAATTCGATCATAATAGCAGAACCTTATTTTTCTCCTCTCCAGATCTCATTCCCAGTTTATCTTAAGGAGAACCAGACTCCAGTCAGGTAAAGCACACGTTGGATTCAGCTGGACTTTCGGCAATAAATCATTGTGCCTGCTCCTTTGCACTGACACTGGTGGGCCCCAGTGCCCTCCTCTGCACCAGGAGGATCCCCACAAACAGCAGCAAGCTCTGATGCTTCACATTCCTCCTTAAATCCATCCGTTGTCAGCATATCCACCAAAAAATTGACAGCAAAAAACATTGCATTAGGCTGCTGGTGTGCTAAGACCACTGTCTATCATAATGAGCAATATTGGCTCGGCTCTCCCTGTGCTCACTCTCTGTCTGCACCCATCTGCTGCCTTTCCTCTCCTGCTTGTCACTGGGTCAAGGACAAAAGCTTTGGGATGCTGGGAGGGTACCAGTGAATACAGAGAGGCACAAAGATATGTGTACATGTACGTATAATGGACGTGTGGTTGTGTGTGTGTGTTCAGGGATGTATAGGCATGTGTATGTCTATGTTTTTATATCTATCTATATCACCTATATCTATGTCATACATCAAAAGCAGTGTGGGCAGCAGGGGAGGGGAGATTCTGCCCCTGTGCCCCTGTGCTGAGGTGAGACCCCAGCTGCAGAGCTGCCCCAGCCCTGGGCCCAGCACAGGCAGGAGCTGGAGCTGCTGCAGCCAGGCCAGAGGAGGCTCCAGGATGAGCAGATGATGGAGCAGCTCTGCTGGGAGGAAAGGCTGGCACAGCTGCCATTGTTCACCTGGAGAAGAGAAGGCTCCAGGGTGACGTAACTGTGGCCTTGCAGGGCCTGAAGGGAGACGACAGGAAACATAGAGAGAGACAATTTACAGGGAATGGAGGGACAGGACACTTCCCACTGCCAGAGAGCAGGGATAGATGGGATATGGGGAAGGAATTATTACCTGGGAGGGTGGGCAGCCCTGGCACAGGGTGTCCAGAGCAGCTGTGGCTGCCCCTGGATCCCTGGAAGTGTCCCAGGCCAGGTTGGACACTGGGACTGGGAGCAGCCTGGGACAGTGGGAGGTGCTCCTGCCATAGCAGGGGATTAGAATGAGGTGATTTTTAAGGCCATGTCCTACTCAAATCCTTTTGTGATTCTTTGAGTCTAGGACTCTGGACTAGTCCAGAAGACCATCGTGACAATGTTGACTGAGATGCACCTGCACCTCTGCCTTTCAGACCCTTTGCTCATTTCCCAGCCAGCCTTTTAGGATGTCCTTCAGAAAGGTCCAAACCTGATCACTCGGTCACAGGGTGTGCTCCTCAGAGCCGTATGGATCCCAGGTCTCTGAGTGGAGATACCAAGTCCAAGCTCCATTCTACCAGCTTCTGCCTCCCACCCGAAAGGAGTTAAGCAGAATTTACAGCATTTTTAACTTATATTACTCACTTGTATTCAATTATTTTTGGATCAGATATTAAATGGAGATTTTCCATGTAATATCTGTCACAGATGGAAAAAAACTCTATCATCTATGGATGAGTGTAATCCATTCATTGGTTTACTGATACAGCCCTCTCCAGGGATTGTCAGAAATAAACACGATGTCCCTGTTTGCTGGATTTTTGCATTTGGATTGCTGAGCTAGCTGAAAAAATGTGTGAAATTGCATGAAAGCTGACAGCTCCCTATTGACTCGGCATACGAACAAGCTCCCATGTGTTATTTATTCCAGCAAGCCCATGGACTGTGGCATGTACATGAAATGCAAGCTTGCTCTGAAATTCGAGGGGATAATAATCAATAATGCTTTGTTTGGAATGCAGCTTTCATTTGCAGAGCCCAGAGCTGTGGCAGGGAGCTGGGGGAGAAGGGAGGGGCAGACGCACAGACCCTCACTCAAAAGACAGAACTGGAACCTGTCTCTCCACCCTTCAAATCCCAGGGACAAGGTGCCTGCTGACAAGGCACCTTTGGCATCTCAGACATGCTAGATCCACGGATTTTTGTTTGTTTGCTTGTTTTTTAATAGTCTCTGCCAGAGCAGCTTTCCAGTTACCCACAAAGATGAGCTGCAGTGGTTAAAAACTACGTGTTCTTTTGGGACTTCCTGGGAGGAATTAGGGATATCAGTGTGCCCAAAGCAAGGGGACGACAAGATGGGAAAAGCCAAGCCTATTTCCAGACCTTGCTTTGATTCCTGAGCACAGGGTTTACTGCAGCATCCTCTCGTCAGGCTGGTGCCACCGCACCCCCACGGGTCACCCCAGATGGACTCACCCTGCTGCCTCGGCTGCGCTGCCTTGTGCTGAGTGGTGTGGCACAGCTCCAGGACAGCATCACCCTCGCCACACAGCTACCACTCGCTCAGGGATAATTAGTATTTCCCCCATCTGCTTGATAAGCCTGGGGAGGGGAGGCAGGGAAGCGCTGCCAGGATGTGCTTAACTCTTCCATCCTCAGGCGTTTCGCTGCCACTCCCACTCCCAGACTCGTGGCAAACCCAGCTGGAGGCTCAGGAGATCTGGGAAAGGTGGCTGGATCCTGCCTCCCACCTGAGCCTCTGAGGGGCTGTGAGAAAGGGAAGGGTCTATCCTGCTCCCGTGGGAGCCACCACCAAATCCCTGCAATTCCCTGTGTGTGGCAAAGCACCCGCTGCTGTGCCCAGCACAGGCGGCCTCCAGAGGTGAGCAGGTTTGGGGTACTCAGCTGCAAACCCCTCCCAAGCTGGCTCCTTCTGCCCTCCCCAGCCAAGGCAGGGGCCCCTGTGCCCAGGACAGTGTGTGGGCACCCCTTGGAACGGGGCCCTCATGTCCAGGAGACAAAGGAGGATGTTAACAACCACGGCCCAAAAGGCAGATGCAGGATTAGTGCTGCTCCCGGCAGCAAGCTCCTTTCCTGCATTAAAGTCAACACATCACCCAACACTTATTTCCCACCTTCCCTGGGGTGGCCAGAGAGCTCCCTTTGTAAGGTTAATGCCTCCTCCTCCTCCTCCCCCAACAACCTGAAAGAAACAGGATATTTCCTAGCTAATTTGTATGTGTCTAATTTTCATACCAACAAAGCAAAGTCATGATTTGAGGCTTTTTCGGCTTTGCTTTCTTTCTCACCACATTCCCGCTCTTACTGAGGCCGTTTCCATTCCTCCACTCCTTTCCCAGATTTCAGTATGCACAAGTTTCTGGGTTAACAACAAAATAACACAGGCTGGAACCTGTTCAGATTACTTTTTTTTATTAATTATTTTTATTTTCGTGCTTGGAAAACCTTTTCCCCTCTCTTTCACCCTCTCTGCCAGGGAGTTCAAAGGGACATGTTCGCAAACAGGGGCAGGGCAGCTCTCCACACCCACACTTGCCACCTTGAGGGAGGGAGCGGCACGAAAAAATCGCTGGTGAACATTTGTGCAAATATTCATTTGGCATCTGCTAATGTCAAGTCTGGCTGGATTGGGGCTCGGAGTGCAGAAAAGCATAAATGAGTCAGGCAGACAGCAAAAGCTGAGCTCTTCGTTATGCAAACAGGAGCCTCTCACAGCAGCTCTTTAGCACAGGGAAGGGGCTCCTGCTCCTCGTCATTTCTGTTGTGCTTTGTCCTGCCCTTCAGTTGCCATGACCTTTCTCATGCAAAGCCCCTGGTGTGCTGAATGCTGGACAAACCTCCAGCCCCAAAAAGCACAGCCTCAACAAACCCCAGTCTGATGTGGAGAGCTTGGCAGCCACTGGCAGCAGCAGCAGCAGGGACGGGGGCTGCTCTCTCTCCTGCCCTCATGGCAGTTCTGCATTATTGCTGTTACTGCCACAAAGCCCTGGCAGGACTGAGGTCCTGGGATGTACCCAGAGCTCCACAAGTCTTTGGTCCTGCCAGCTCCCTGGCTATGGCAAATGCAGCAGAGCAGGTATCGAGGGAGGGAGGGCTTCCTGCCAGCACAAGCAAAATGTTTAAACAAGTGCAAATAACGCACTCACCCAACGTTAATGGGGCAGCCACAGCCGGGGCATGTGGCTTGTCTTGAATGGGAAGGTTGGAGCCAGTTCCCATTCACTTATCTGGTGACAAACCTTCTTCAAAATCAGCAGCACCTCGTGGGGCACAGCTGAGCTCCCACAGCCATGAAGAGGTTTCACTGCAGGAACTTCATCCCCGCCACGTAAACTCAGCAGCACCAGTGCCGTGGCTCAATGGGCCACAATCTATAACTGAGTAGTAAATTAAACAAGGAGCAGGATTGCTTCCTGGAAGTGATGCCTCCAGCACCGAGCACACAGATCCTGGGAAGGAGGTCACAGCACCTTGCTCTGGGGTTTCAGATACAAACTGGTCACAAACACTGGGACAGCAAGAGCTGGACTGGCCATGTCAACACGGCCCTGATTCACCCAGCAGCTGACCTCCTCCCTGGTCTCCTGCTCTGGCTCAGTGCTGCCCTGCCATGGATGACATATGGCTGGGCCAGGAGGAGAGGGCCTGGCACTGCACCGTTAACCATGGAAAAATTCAGTGTTCCCATTTCAAATCTTATTAACTGAATAATCAATGTTAGAGCTGACTGGAAATCTCCACACATTTACAGGTAAGCAAAAATTTTGCATTGAAAAAAGCCTGTTTTTTATCAAAAGCAGAAAACCTGAGACCTGAAATGCATTCTTTTCATGTTTCAATATTTCTAGACCTTGTTTCTAGTCTGGAAAAAGACAAAGAACTTTCCAGGAAAAAAAAAATACTGAACAAAAATGCAAAACTTAGTCCTTTTCCTTTAGCTGTACTTTCCAAGGCACAAAGGACAAAATTCCCAGTCATATTGCACCAGACCCCTAGCTGATTCCTAATTTAATGTTTAGTCCTTGTTCAATCAACCCCGTCCAACCCCAGGTTCAGCATGACCTTGGTGAAGCCAGGACCAGGCACAAGGAAGGGTGTCCCTGTGCACCCAGGGCAGGTGGTCACGAGGGCAAAGTGGGGTGGGAGCTTCTCCAGGACTCCAGCTGCAACCCCTATCCTTGCCTAGGTCGCACCATGGTCAGAACAGAAGGGGGCACTGACTCTCCCAACAGGCTCCCACCAAGTATGGCTCCCTCCCCGTTCCTTTGAACAGCTTCCCACTGCCAGAGGGCAGGGCTAGATTGGATAGCAGGAGGAAATTCTTCCCTGTGAGGATGGGAAGGCCTTGGCACAAGATGCAGAGAAGCTGAGACTGCCCCTGGATCCCTGGGAGCTGGCCAGGTTGGACGGGCTTGGAGCAACCTGGGATAGTGGAAGATGTCCCTGCCATGGCCGGGGCTGCCGCTGGATGGGCTTTAATACCTGAACCAGCCTGTGATTCTGTGACATATCTCAGCTAGAGAAGCCCTGGGAGAAAACCTGGGCTCCTCCAGGGTGGTACAGTGTAGGTGTAGGTGTTGGCTGTAGGTGCTGGGTGTAGTTGTAGGTGAGCAAAGACCTTCCTTATTGATGCAAACAGCTGATGAGTGCATGGAGCAGGACAGGCAGGTGAGTCAGTGTCCTGCTTTCACCACTGCACCCACAGCCTGAGCAATGATCCCTGGATCCCCAGCAGCATCCCTCCTCACTCCCAGAGCAGCAGGGTCTTGGGTTCCTGGGTTTGACTGAAAACACTGGGGAGATGAATCTGAATTCCTCCTCATCAGCCTAAAGACTTCCTTATTATTTATGAGTGGGAAAGATTCCCACCAAAAATCTGTAGCTGGTTATAATTTAAATGTTTCTTTTAACTCAGGAAATTTCCAGGAAGGTCTAATAGCAAACATAATAATGTGCTCACAACTTACAAACCAGTGATCCTATTTGTTTAATTCCTTTGCCCAGAAAAATAATGAATACAAAACTGGTGGTGGTTTTTGTTTGTTCCCTAAAACAATACTATCAGTACATACCCTCAGTGCATTTTTACTGCAATTATAAAGGTTTTTCCAGCTGGAAAGTGAGCCAGCTTAACTTTTTTCTTTTAAACTAATGACCATTTAATGCCAGATAAAAGGTTTACGGGAAAGGATTAAGTACCACTTTCAACAGAGGTGGTGGGAGATAACTGACTCCATTTACCCCTGATATCCATGCAGGACATCGACTGCATGTGTTTGAGATACAGCAGAGCAAGGGACCCCAGCGGAGGGAGGCCCTGCATTCTCCCCCTGCAGGCGGTGCTTACAGCGTCCCCTCCATCGTCCCAGCACATCCAGCATCTCTAGCGGGTGTCGCTGTGCCCTCCAGGAAGATACACCTCCTGCTCAGGAACCAGCTACACCTTTCAAACTGCAGAGAAGTTGTATGGCAGATGTGAAGCTGATAATGCACCCCCAAAAGAAGATAATGGAACAAAATGCTCCAGTTCAGATATCTGCCAGCGGATAGAGTCACAGCCCTTCCCTGATTCTCTAACCTCCAGCCACAGGCACATTTTCACCTGCACTCACCACCACTTCTCTGGAAAGCAAATGACTTTTAATCTTTCATCCTGCACACTCATTTGATCCATTCTTTGTGCCATTTTCAAGGACTTGGGGTAATTTCTCCTGTGCCATTGATTTTCCCACCTATTTGAGCAGGACAGACCCCACCAGCAGGGCTGCTTCAGGTGTCATTGCTCCCCTCTGCTCACTGCCAAACCCACCCAGGAGCTTGTTGTCTGTGTCCCAGGGGCAGCATGGCCCTTCTCCCTATGGCTGTGAGGCTGCCAGGAGATGCTTTGATTGCTGCTCTGGTGTAGGAACCTCTTGGCTGAAGTGGAAAAGTGCTTAATGAAGCACAACCGTAAGGCATTCACTCCATCACTGCTCCCTCACTACACAGAAGTCACCTATAAATTTACATGTCATGAATTCCACCCAAGGGTACGGTTTTGCTTTATTTGCCAAGTCAGTCACTTCCTGAAGGTGATCCTTGCCTCCTGAGGCACCTGTGGGATCTGGCTTGCTCCATGATGCACTTGAAGAGCAATGCCCTGAGAAGGAGAAGGGCTTTGCTGGCTTTCTGGCTCAGCTGGTGACGGGTGGCCCCAGCACTCGAGTGAAGCCACCTCGTGTTTGGGGGAGCCACCTGCAAAGAGTGAAGGTCTGCCCTCACCATGTTCTCTCATGAGCAGGCCACGGTCTGGGTTCACACCTTGCACAGGTACAAAGCAAACCTCCAGCCCTGAATCACTTGGCTGCTGCAGCAGCAGATTGGAGATTAGGGCACCTTGGGCCACATTCAGAGCACCCAAGGCAGAGTCTGCCAGCAGCACCCACAGCTTGGCGCAGAGGCAGGCTGGGCCCACGGCCGGGCTGCCCAGCCCAGCCCCTGCTGCTCCTGAAGAAGACACCCAGCCACAGCAGGGCCCCAGAGCTCTGGAGCCAGACTCACTCCCACCCAGTAGCTGTTTATGACGCTTCCCAGTAAACTGTGCCACATAGCCATTTAGATCCCTGTAGCAAAGGGCCTGCCATGTGCATGGATCTCCTCCTGAAATCAGGGGAGAAATCTGGCTGCAAGGTACCAAACAGATGGGACATGAGCACCCAAATCCCCAAGCCACAGAAGATCTCAGCCCAAATATGTTTGAGAAGCTTGTAGGATCAGGCTGTGAAACACAGAGGGCAAAACTTGCCATGTTCAAGAATGGACATGTAATCCCAACTTCTCCACTTCCAGAACGGGACCACTTGTGCTCAGTTGTCTGGCTGACTGATGTGAAAGGCAGTGAAGGCTGGGCAAGGTCTGGGTCATCCTGTGAAGGGCCGGGACAGTTCTCTTCTCCAACTCTATGACACACATGGCCATACATCCCTGTCATGTCCCACACTGGCACAGTCTCAATGGTGAGCAAATGAGATGGTCCCTCTGTGACACAGGAAAGGTTTTGGAATCTCAAAAGCACAGAGAGAAAAGGCAAGGTAGGGTTTGCAACCAGGATTGCCACATGGGCAAAGGTCTCCTTGGAAAGAGGTACCTGTGGAGCTTCTTGTGGGGATGGAAAAGTAAAAGAGTGAGGATGGACCCTACAAGTGTTCTGCAAGACCATCATGGAGCGTCTTTGCTGCTCCTTCAGCTCGCACAGGAGTGTGAGAACAGCAGGCCTCCGTGACACAGGACAAGGCAAGGACTCAGAGCACATGTGGAGTTATTTCATTCTTTGTCCAGAGCTATTTAATGTGGATGAAACAAGGTTGAACCCTAGTGGTTTTCACTGGGCAGGATGAGTGAAGCACCAGTCTGTATGGGGGTGTGCTGCCCAACACCCTGCCCCTCTGAGGCTGCTCTCCACGCTCCCACTGTCTGAGCCCAAAGCTGATTTCCATGCTACATGTTAATTTTCCCCAAGTCAAGATCCCCTCTCTTTCAGCAGTTTTGACATTTGCTGCCTTTCATTGTATTTCTCTATGCTGGGAGAGCAGGTGAGTGGGAGATCCCAATTTACTTTCTCTGCAGTCTAGACTATTCATTACTTTCCTGTCTCTAAATGAAGTAGGCACAGTCCTTTCAATACCTACATAAAGCATTCCCTCACCAGGCCTCTAAGTATTTTCATTGTCAGCCTCTGAACACTTATTATTTCCACTATGTCCCCTTTTGAGATCAGATATCCAGAGAGAAGCTCGGCGTGTTAGCAAGGGTCTCCTCCAGACCTATGCTGTGAGCAGACAGGAATTAGGGAATACTTTACATCCCTCTCTTTAACCATCCTCATGTTTTGTTTTACTCTCACAACAGCAAAGAGGATAAAAGACCCCAGAGTGTCTGTGATTGCGCTCATTTTGTGAGTGCAAATGATTACAATTAACGTGGAACCTGACAGAGTGCAGGCACAGCTCAAATTATTCCATACCATGCCTTGCCTTGCAGTTATCGGGGTAAATTTTATCTGCCATCGTGCTGCCCATTCACCTAGCTTTGTGTGGTCTGACAATATCTCAACCCAAGGTGGTATATGGTTGCAGGCACTGCCGCTCTCGTTATTTACAATGGCTAATTAAGATCCTGCTACAACCTTCATCCCACCCTTAATTCTTATGAAGCAGCCAACAAAAGGTTTTGATTTCCTTTTTGGCTTGAAGACCTTTTGGCTTCTGCAAAAAGGGGATTAAGAATGAAAGCACATAAAGGTATGTGCACAATCACAAAGTCATAACAGCTCTCCCAGTGCAGTCTCCCAGGAATGAAATGCAGCATTAGCAAGAAGGGCTAATTGGGACTGGTTTAAAGAGTGCACATTGTGTAGCTCAGTCCGGTAACACTTTTGATCAGGCAGACAACACAGCTACAAATTGCTTTCTTCCCCCTCCAAAATATCTGACCCTGCAGGAAACGGTGTTTTACCTTTCCCAAGGAATCCAGACAGGCAGGCAGGCAGGCAGATGGATGGTGCACATGAGCTGTGTGAGCACCTAGCTGCTCTGCAGCACACAACCAGCTCTCTGTCAGCTCTGGGCAGATGCAGGGTCCCTATACCTCACCCTCAGGGTCCCCAGAGGCTGGTGCTGGCTCTGATGGGGATTGCCACTGTCACTGTCATGGCAACTTCAAGATGGAGTCATACACAGGCAGCTCACCCAGACTTTCTCTCCAGAGAGTGCTTAGGCTCTGCCGTCAGCTGTGAGTTTCCAAGCAATTGCTCTCCATCACCTCTTCGCCTTCCAGAAGAGTTGAGTCTCAGATCCCTGGTCTCAGGTTGCTTCTAGAGAGCCTCCCCATTGCACACCTTGCTCCAGAACGTCCCAATTGTCCACCTTACCCTGTGGGGATCAGTCCCCCCTGTGCCCTGTCCCCCCATGGGCAGGCACCCTGTGCAGTGTTGTGGTCCCCAGAGCCTGTCCTCAGCCCAAAGGCCTCCCTTCTCTGTCCTTACATCCCCAAGCCAGATCTGCAAGTCAAGCCTGGGAATCTGGTTCGTTAGTTCTTAGCAATGCCACCCCCGCAAATGTCATGGCATGCAGAAATCTATGAAAACCAGAGGCCTGGGACATGTGTTTTTGTTTGTTTGCATGTGCCAACATTTTCAATGGCTCAGAAATGTGTGCCTGTGAAAGCTGCATGTGTGTTATTCATTTAGGATTATTTTCAGTCCTTATAATAGGAGGCTCATTTTATCTTTTTGAAAACTCTCGAGCAGAGATGATCACAGCCCGAAAGCCTGCCATGGCTGTAAACAACATCTAAGCTCCACATAGCTCCTTGGAAAACGGTCCCACCAAGGAGTGGAAGGGTTTTCACTCCATGCTCATGTCAGATACATAGATAAAGAGGCAGCTCATTTCTCTAGACTCTTTTGTAAATCCCAGCCAAGATTTTTACATTCTGATTCATGCAAATCCGATCATCTGATCAAAGTAATATGTGCTACCTCCCAGGAACTCAGGCCCTGCTGGCTGGGCCGTGGCCCATCCCTCACACACCATTGCCTTCCCTCTGGCTCCTCGTCGCTCCCACTGGCCTCACATACAAATTGCTCTGGCTAGCAGCAGCTCCAGGCCTGTGCCGTGGTCACCGCCCAGCTGGCCATGGTCACCTCGCAGCTGGCCACAGTGGGCTCTGCTCACAGCCAGCTCCAAGTCAGCTCCCAGTCAGCACCACAGGGGCTGCTGGCTCTGCACAGCTTCACAGCACACTGGGACAGCCTTTCCCTGCACCCTCACTGCTCCACCCATGCTAGAATTTCTGGTGGCACCTCTCTCCTGGGTAGTCGTAGTGGTGTACCCCAAAATGGGCACATGTCTCTGGATCCCTAAGTGCAAAGTTTTGGAGTGAAATTTCTCAATTACAAATTTCTCCTATGACTGCCATAACTCATTGCATTCACTCGGGACAAAAGCAAGTTCAGAATATCCTCTTCAGCAGAAAAAAAATGGCCCTTCCTAGATTGGGATTGCACAAGCCACTGAAAACACATCACAAGGGAGTAATAAGCCCTCAGCTGGGAAGGAGAACATTAGCATCACTTGCAGTGCTTCCCCCAGCTGGGCCACGCTGTCCTGCATCCAGGACATCCCTCAAAACACACCGCGAACTTCAGGATGCCTGCGCTGCTTAACCTAGGAGGAAACTCCTGTCAGAGGCTTTGGTGCGGTTACATCTTCTGTTATTCCTGGCTGCTGTGGTTGTTTTTTTCAAAACAAAGGCAATGTTTTCTATCCTTTAGGCCTGAGCAGACCAATTCATCTCTCTTTAGATGGGTTTGATGTGGCTTGGGAAACTCAACCGTTTGTTTTCCAAGCCTGGCATAACTCAGTTATGCTTCCTGTGGCTCAGCCACAGGTCCTCCAGCCTGACAACCACTGGGATGTGCAGACAGTTACCCTTTAGTCTGCTCCAAGGCTGGGAATCGGCCCTTGCCCAAGCAGGTGTCAGCCACCTTCACGCTGCAATGGTTGGACTAAACTTTCCATAATTTTCTGAGTAGAAACAAGTCCCACCCACAACAAACACAGTCACGGACT
Source organism: Bombycilla garrulus (assembly GCA_013400315.1). Classification (NCBI taxonomy): domain Eukaryota; kingdom Metazoa; phylum Chordata; class Aves; order Passeriformes; family Bombycillidae; genus Bombycilla; species Bombycilla garrulus. Next base: position 739,314 of record VXBU01017146.1, read on the forward strand.
GGTCACCACCAGCCCAGAGTTCACAGCTTGGCTTATCTGAGTCAGTAACCATTAAATTCACAAGTCTTGATGGCCACCCCCAGTATGTGCCAGACCTTGCTGAGGGATGGGACTCTGTGGAGGACACTCACAGTAAATCTCCTTGGGTTGGCACCTTAACACAGGCACTGCAAGCTTAAAATGCCACTGGAGGAAGGTCTGGGCTCTGCATCCATCCGTGGGCTCCAGAAAAGGTTCCATCCAGGGCCTCAGCAAGTGGAGAGAGGCAGCATTTGCTAAAGCAACAGAAAACTTCCATAGGATTGAAGGTTCAGTGGGGGGCTCAAATAGGCAGGGGAGACTTTTTTTACACATCATATAATTGTTTTTTACTTTTGAAACTCCTATTTCTCTCTTCTTTTTTTTCTTTTTCCTATGAAATCACATGTATTTAAAGAAATTAAATAAATCCTTAATAGAGTGAATTAAATGTCTCTGGTAAACTCAAATCACTCCACTCAGAACTTTGCCTCACTTAAAAAGAAAAAAAAGAAAAGTTTCAGTTTGACCTGGTTTTTCCTCCCTAATTTTTCAGCTCACACTGTTGGAAATAACAGTCTACATAGGTTACATCATTTGTGAGGAATCTCCTCTCATCTGTCTCCAAATGAATAACAACAAACATTCAAAAAATAATTGAAGTTTTATATATATCCCTTGGCCATTCAGGTGGTATGGCTGGCACGAGACATAGGCACTTTAAACAGCTGTTGTGAATCTTAAGGATAAACTTCCACCCTTTGGCACAGCACCAGGAAATTCTGCATAGGAATATACCTGCTCTGCCTCGCAGCAGACAGAACCCATGGTGTTTAACACCTTGAGAGTGGACAGCAGACAAAAGCTGTTTTCCTGGGGGACACCCCTGCTTTGTGAGACCCTTTTCCCTCTTCTGGATGAGTGTGACTGAGCAGGACTCAGAGGAATGTACAGACAGACCCACACACAGAGCTCCTCTTCCTCCTGCACAGCAGATACTTGTGTTGTACAGTAATCCAGGGGGCTAAAAAAGCACAACCACCACTACACACATGCATTTTCACCTATTCCAACCTTATTTCTCAAAGTTAGGCATGGTAACACAGCGTGCTCTGGGAGCCAAAGTAACCCACGTTCTCTGTTACCCAGCCCATCCCACCTAGAGCTGACTCCAATTGCTTAGTCAGATCTTCCTTGGCGGACAAACTCTCCTAGACAACACAAAGACCATCTTCTCCAGCTGGAGTGTAAAATCATGGCTGAAATCCTGTTCCATTGCTTTTGGGAAAGTACAGAGACACCAAATTGAGCAGAGAATGAGGGAAAGCTGATGGACATCACCAGGCACATGGTGCAGAACACCCTACGGCTACACCTGTGCCTGTCAAGCCTTGCTCCAAGAGCTGGTCTAGGCTGGTTGTTTGCCTAAGCCACACCTAACTTCCACCTTCCCATGCTTCCATGAGCCCAGGTAAATAAGCTGCTGCAAAGACCAAAGCGGTGCAGCAGGCAGGGCTGGGCTGAGCTCACACCTCAAGGTGCTTTCAGGGTCCTCCCCAAGCTCTGCCCTGCTCCAGCATCTACCCACAGACACACAGGGCTCACAGGCATGAGAGCATCCATCCTGTTTAGACTGTGACCTTAACTCCAAAAGCCAGGGACATAAAAATTGGGTCTTCTTGTCACTGAACTACTAGGGCACCACACCTTCCCAAAACTTCATTATTTTTTACCTGACTGCTTTCTTCTCTCCTTGTCCCACCTCATGACATTTATTGCAGGATGGATCAGCCATGCTCCCAGAAGCTGTTATAATTACAACTGCACAAATATCACACATGCTGATGTGTAAGAGATGCAGCTGAAGGGATCAGTTTCTATCACAGGTAGGCTACACCTGGGCAGGTGCAGAAGAGTGGGGCTAAAACTGCAAACATGCTCCTGGAAGAGGCTGCCCTGCTGCTTCATGTCTGCGAAAAGTTCAACCAAACAGTCTGTGTGACCCAGCACCATGGGGGTAATCCTGAGCTAAAGACTGCACAAGGAAGAAAACAAAGATTTCCCATCCCTGTGCTCTCAAGGGATTGTTGCCAAAAACCAGCTGATGGCCAAGAGGGACAGATCAAGCTCTGTTGGGGTGCTCCAGGTCAGAGCCTGCCGTGGCACCAGTGTTTGCATGAACAAGGCAGACACAGAATAAAACAACTCTGCTGCTGAGCAGGAAAGACCACACCAACTTCGGGGCTCCAGATGCAGGAATGTGAACTCAGTCGCCCACTGACAGCTCTGTGGGCAGGTTGGCAGGGGACTGGAAGACACCTTGCACAGGGACAAGGACACTCTTTGTCCTCTTGGCCAGTGGTAAGCCCCAGGCAGGGCACGACACCACCATGGTGAAGGGTTTGCCCTGCCTGGACCAGACACTGAGCCTAGGTGAGCTGTGACCACTGACTCTTCACCCTCACAGGGACAGTATGGGAGATCCACCACCTAGAAGGTCTTATCAAACAGCTCTGGTTTGTGCAACATGCTCAGAAAACTTCCTTGGACTCACAAAGTTTCCCTCCTGGACTCAGTGACTTCCGCACCCAACAAAGCCAGCCTGGCATTATCAGCCCATGCCTCTATCTCAGCTGTCAAAACAGTGGGACAAGTCCAGCAGTGTTTCTGAGGCAGTAGCTTTGATATGCTTTTATTACAGCCAGTTAAACGGAGTACTGGTTAAAGTGTGCCCGCTTAAAGCCCCACACACATTAATGCCATCATAGAGTGTTATGATCCTCACTCTTGAGGAGAATCCCAGAATAGCAATTAAATCCTCATTAACAATCTTCAGTTATAAAGTAAATCAAATACAAAGCCTTCATGCGAAGGCTCAGCTCATATTCAGGGTGACGGAAGGTTTTCTGAAGGGAAAAATGAGGTTAAACACCATGGACAAGCTACTTCTCTGCTCCACAGGTCAGAGAGGGACCTGTCCAGCAGGGCTGTTGACAGCCACCTCTAACCATCTCCTGACCCGACCACTGAGCACAGCCCAGGGCAGGAGCACCATGTACCCCACACACAGGGCTGTCCCTCGCTGAGCACAGGATGGATTTTCCCTATTTCTGTTCAGTTCTTGAATGTCTCATACGCAGAGCATTCTTCTGTCCAATGTGAAGGTCCTCTGAAGGTGACCTGGTGTGAATTCTTCTCACCTTTGCCCATTTTTGTTTTTAATAAAGCCTGAAAGCAGATGTTCCAATACAAACACTTAATGAGCACCATCAGCCAACAAATCCCTCCAGCATCACCTAATCCAGGTGAGCATTAATCTCTTCACCACACTGAGTTTCCAAGCCTGAGGAACCTGTCCCACTGCTGTGAGTATTTCCTGTCCCAGGAAATATTCCTGTAAACCGATGACATGAGGGACAAAGGCCCCAGTTGCATACCAATCGTATGGCCCCTCACTCCTATGTGCCAGTCTCCCATTATAGGACAAGGAGCAGATCCTCCCTGGTTGTTCCCAGCCTCAGTCTGGAAGAGGAGATTGCTCCTGCCCAGACCTCTCCAGCCTTTACTGCACCCACCCCTTTAAATTTCTCCAGCGGCAAACAAGCCCTGTCATTCTAACAGTGAAACCATCAGGGCCATGGGCCATGGCAATATTTCAAGGAGAAAAAAACCTTTCTCACTCTGGAAATCAACTGTGTGTCTCCTCTTGGAGGTACTAACACAGCAGATCTCCAGCTGCTCCCAGTCCTCCACCCCAGCACTCCTCTGAACTTTCCTCAAGTCCTTCCCACATGAATCAATCTGAAGACAAAGATGGAAAGCCTTCCAGCCCCCATCGACCAATTCCACCATTGGGTCCTCCTCCTGTGCTTGTCTCCAGGTGCCTCAGGAGAGCAGCTCCCAGTAATCCCCTGGGACAGGGACTGTTAGTGACCTGTGCTTAGCTGGTGTGTGGCATCACCTGTACAGATGGCCGGCTCCTCCTGGAGCAGTGTGGAGCGACGCTGCTTAGCACTGCTCATTTTTCTCTAGGCTTGCAAGGTTTGGAGATTGGTTCAGATAAGCATCCTCAAGCTTGCATGCTTATCTGCACCATCTCCCAAACAGCTTTGATCTGAAGGATTTGGCTGCGGCTCTCAAAGTTATCTTGGGAAAGCTTGTTCTGCAGAGAGTCATTCTCCTGATTAACAAGAAAAAGCTTTCTTAGTGGCTTTGAGCATTTCCAGCCCTGGCTGTAACCAGGGAATGTAGCCATGTCTGCACACAGAGAGAAGGAAAAGCCAAGTGAGCTTTGCCTTAAAACTCCACTTGGGCTCCGTTGCCATTCCAGCTAGAATCTGAGGTCAGATATTTCCTCTTGCTTCTTTTCCCCACTTTCTGTTTGTGGGGCACTTTACATCATCCATATCCTGTGCAGAATTCCTGTAAGGAAAGCTGGCTGGACTGACCAGGGAAACAAGTCCCTGGATAAGCTGGGTGAACCATGCAGGACAAGGGAGAGGGATTTGTGTGGCTGAGGTCAAGTTTTAAAAGGCACAATTTTGAATTAAAAAGCTGAAAGCAACAGTTCCTCTGAAAGCTCTAATGAAGGAAACACGTAAGTACGTGTTAATGCAGTCAGATACTCATTTTCCAGTTTACTTTCTGCTTGGCCACAGCTTTAGGAAATATTCCTTGGACTGAAAAGTATCAAATGTGCTGCTCTTGAAAAATGCCAGCGTAGATTCCCTCACACTCAGCCCACCATCACCCAGACTCTTCCTTGTGGCAACAACTGGGGAGGAAGAGGAAGACGGTATCAAGGAACAGGAGAAACTATAGAATCGGCAATGAAGTTTATCGTGGGGAAGCTGCCCCAAACATTTCCTGCTGGCCTTGCATAAAGGATAAATATGCATTAAAAAACCACTACTCAGGGAGGGGAAAGAAGTGTGAACAGCAAAAATATGTACATATGTTTTAAATAATTTTTTTAATTGTTGAGGCAGTAATACTTGGTTCATGGAACTGCAATATACAGAGAGGTGAAATAAATAGCTTATATATATATAATATATATAATATAGCTGGTTTTAAAATATTCCCTTATCATTGGTGTACTAGGTCATCTTGTAGTCACTTGAATGTAGTTAGCAGCATTCTCCAAAAGTGAGCAGGATGCAGGATCACGGAGCCGTGACTCCCTATGTCGTCAGGAGGGTTACAGAGGGTTGGTGCGCCGAGAGCTCCATGGGCTCATCCCTGCAGCTCCCGCCGCCTGTCCTGGCCGGTGGGCAGCAGGCAATAAATAGATTACTGCCAACCGGCACTTGGCAGGGCAGGGTCTCAGTAACTTTGGGAAAGAACTTTGGTTTTCTTTGGTTTTATTTCTTTATTTTTAATTTTTTTTTTCCCTCTGGGGATATGCTTGAGAAGTTGTCCTTTCCAAAAAAAGCAAAATAAGCACCTGTGTGTCATCAACAACAAGAGGTCAATTTAAATAGAGCAGTTCATTTCATTTTTCAAGTCACAATAAATCCCGAACAGCTTTCCCCAGCATTTGCCATCTAGTCTTTTATTAATCTTTTTATTTTTATTTTTTTAAACACAATGTACAAAAATAGAGCTTCTTCCTTANTCTAAATGCAAGCTCAGTGACCAAAACCCAATTTGATATAAATAAAATTATCACATCTGGACCTCTTTTTTGGTTGAACCATTGTTAATAAGAGCCATAAAAATCATCAGCTGAAATAGAATTTTTTTTTTTTTTTAAGCATGAAAGGGTGAGGTCATAATTTCTTTTTTTTTAAATGCTCTTATCCAAGGGGAGAAAATTTTTTCAAAGACAACAGTTAAGTTTATCCATTCCAGTGCCTTCAACTGCAAGCAAAGCAAGACATTCAGCTTCGCTTTTTTTCCATTAGGGTGAGAGGATGAATTGAACTCATGCAGGGAAACATCATACTTAGTCAGAAAAAACCCAAACCCCAGAATCTCACATGGCCCAAACAACAGTGTTTCCCCTTCTATCCCTCACTTCTGATGTCTTCTGAAATAACCTTATGGGCTTTCACCCAAAACTACCCAAATCCCACTAAAATTATTACAGGCCCCAGTCTAAGCCTTCACAGCAGTTTAAAAACTCTCCCCTCCATGTGACCCCAGGGCAACCCCTGGCAGATGGACCACATGTGGTGCCCCAGGGGCAGTGGAGCCCTGGGACCCTGGAGAGCCCTGAAGCCAAAGAGGGCTCAGCTCAGCCTAGAGATCAAGACTACCAGACCTAGAACTGTGCTTTGAACATGGCAGAACACAGATCTCTGCATTCAGAACTCTCACACAGCACAGGCAGCACTGGAGGCAGTGACGGCATCACACAACTGCATCTTCAAATCCTTGAGCACAAAGGAAATTCCTCTCACCCATAACCTTCTGTCAGAAAACATTTTGCCCTTGAACTGCTGAGTTACTGGTGTAACAGTATCTGTACCTAGAATGTCACGTCGTGCACCCGCACTTTGATTTATGCATCAGAAGATACTCAGGAGTACATACAGGATAAGTAGACATAAACCATTGCACAGGACTTCATTTAATGCTCAGCAAAGCCAAAGGAAGGATTTCCATCATAGCCCAATTCAGCTTCCCACTGAAATCAATGAGTTTTTCAGAACTTCAGGGTTGCCCACCCAAACAAAACACTGTCAGACCCTCTCAGTCTTTAGCCGTCCCATCCTAGGCAGCAGGGAAACCACAGCAGCGTGAGCTGCTCTGCCCCCAGCCTGTGCTCTGCACAAGGCTGGGGCAAGGAGCCAGGCCCTGCATGGTCACCATCCCATCCCCATCCAGGGGAACATCCTAAAACATGCTGCACAATCCCTGTGGAGCTTGCTGCAGTTTGTGGGAAGGGCAGGGTATCATGGAACAGAAGGGAACCCCTCCAGGTTCCCTGCACCCCTGAGCCCCAAACACCCATGACAGGGAACCATCAGGCACCACGACCCAGGCAGGAGGCAGCAGCAGAGGAAACCCAGGATGGTGGTCATCACCACCACCCATCACCATCATGGGGCCAGCCGTTCCTCCAGGACTCAATGCCTTTAGCAGAGCTTTGGTTCCGTCCGTGTGACAGGAGGTGATGTTTGCCCTGAAGTCAGCACTGCACCCTCCTGCCTCAAGGCTTTCAGCACCAGGGAAGGTCTCATTAAGAGGGCAAATTCTGGCAACTTTTGCAACAATTCTGCTAATCCACTGCCTGCACAGGGGCTCTGCCTTGGGAGCAGCAGCCTCCATCCTGGATAGGCATAAAGGTCCTCATGTTACCATCCACAACTGGAAGCTCACAAACGCTTTAATGAACAGCAGAGCTGGGCAAAGCTCAGTGGTTCTAGTTCCTGGGGGTGTCATTCTCCAAGTCCTAAGTTTGATCAAAGCCACATGAGTGGCAAAGGGGGAAATCAGTCAACACCACAGGGCTCCACCGGATTTCAATGGGAAGCCATAAAACCAGCTCCAGGTTTCTCAGGGCTCAGCCCACTACAAACCCTTCCCCAGTGAGTGGAGAATTTTTAAACAATACCATGGCTGAGATTCAAATCCACCCAAACCCAAGTGCCTGTGAACCGACCGGATCCATACCGCAGGGGGAAACGGTAATTGGAATGGTTGTTCCCCCCATGCTCACGGAAAGGGACTGGATTTGAACCCTGACCTTGTTCCTAGGAGAATTAAGGAGTTTTCATGCAATTTGGGAGGTTTCCACATGTACTGCAATGTCAGTTTTCCACGGAAAATGAAGACTGGAATGAAAAGAAAACATGTGTGTAGGAGGGGGAACTTATTCTATTAATAACAAAAAAGTATTTACTTATACCTTCAAATTTGCCAACAGAGCCTAAGACGGAGACAGGAGGTGGAGGAATAACAAGGTGCAACTTCAGGCCAACCTCAGGGCTAATTTGAAGTAAACAAGGTGCATGAGATAAAATAACTTCATTCTGGAAGAGGAAGAGCTAAATGGTTTGATAACATGAAATTACAGCAACATTTACAAGTACCTAGATATAAATCAGGATAAGAACCTCACTTCCCCAAACAGAGCATTCCTGTATGTGCTAAGACATGTCACAGACACACAAATTATTTTCAAGTACTGAGAAGATAATTTTACAGTTTCTTTTATGATCCCCAACAGGATAAATCATTCACACAAGTTACCTATGCCATGAAGACCTGTACTCACAGCAACCTAATAGGGGAAAAATCAATTTGTGAGGGTTTTCCATAGTTTTAAGCATCAGGTGCCCAAGATTTAAAATTTCATCAGTTCCCTATTTGAGCCATAGCAAATCACTTCTTGGGTTTGTCAGCCATCCCCTCACTCCTTGAAAGAGCGGGGGTTGAAAGAGAAAAGGGAGACAGTTTTGGCCAAGCATCACTCCCTACTCCAGCCACAGGCTCACCCTTCCCCAGGAGCTCCTGGTGCAAATGACCCAGGGCTGCACCCTCCATCACCAACACTAGCTGGGAGCTGCTGCAAGCCACATTTCATGCACACTGCATTGGCAGGGATGCGCCCTGCAGAGCACTCACCCACCCAAAACACAGAGCTTTGTGTTTTCAACTGATTCTTGACAATAAAGAAGTTCTTGAAAATCCCCAGAACTGCACAGGAGCTGTCTGGCCCGCTGTTATGGTCTGGCCACAGGACAGAGGAGGTGCCACAGCCAGCCCCACATCCCTGTCCCTGCCACAGCAGGAATGAGGGCTTCATGTGCCCCACATGTGCCCCAGTGGGTTCTCCGGCCTTTTGGCCCCACCATACCACTGGCAGCAGCTCCAGCCGTGCTCCCTACTCAGAGCAGGACACAGCAGAGGCACAACCCTGTTCCTGCAAAGGCTCTCTGCAAATCAGAGACCAAACTGTTAGTGTTGGCTCAGGGCTGCTGCCTGGCCATGCAACACGGCCATGCCACCTTGCAGGTCAGTTCTTTGCAAAGAAATAATTCAGAGCATGTTTTTGTTTAAACACACCCCAACAGCTTTGGGAAGATGTGGTATCTATTAGCCAAATTTCTGACACATGCCTTATAAAATGCCTGATCTATATGCCACCTTCCAGGGAAAACTCTGGGGCGTTGTCCAGGTCTGTGCAGAGTGATGGGAAAGCACAGCCTGTGCAGCACCAAGGGCTGATTCCAGCAGAGCATCTCCTGGAACAAGGGCTGGGGAGCAGCCCCGCTGGCAGTGGGTCACTGCTCACTGCCAGGCAGGGACCTGAGTGGTGCCAGAGTTTGTACAGAACAGGTTAGAGCAGCAGCTCCAAGGCTCCCCTCCAGCAAAGGGTTTGAGGACAGTTTCTGCACTGTGAGCCAGCTACACCCACGTGCAGCTGAGGGCAGCAGAGCTGAGGGGCTCTCCAAGCACATGGGGCTCACCGAGGAGCAGGCCCGGATTGTTTGTGTGGAGCATTTGGCGAGGGGCTCTCCAGTCTGAAACGTGAAACATGTTGAACTGACACTAAAGCGGAATTAAGTGCCAAAGCATTTGCTGCTTCTACAATTACACTCCAGAGCATTTTGCTGCTCCTGCTCTCCTTTTTATGACCCAACTTGGTCTTAGTATAGTTTAGCTTTCTCATTTTAAGTGCTCCAAATGGAAAGGATCAAAGAGCTCTTTGTTGTCGTAGCAAGAGCGCTCCTTGGAGCGAGGCATTCCTGCCATGAACAGCTTGCAGCTCAGAGAGAATTCGCAGCCGCTCTGTGCCACCAACCCGAGCCAAAGCATCAGCAGGTGCAGCAGCCGCCTCCGCCTTCCCCCGCAGCCTGCCATGCCGAACCACCTGAGCAACTCTTGATGGCACAGGGAAGCCAGGGCAGGTTTTCTCATTTACGTTTAACAAACCCGGTGCAGTGGGCACTAGGAAATCCAAACTTCCCTCGGCTTTCAAAGCAACAATGAGCCTGCACCAGCAGCTCGGGAAACACCGCAGAGTGGGGAGAGAAACCTCCAGGATGGAAAGTTTCTCCATTTGCAAAGAGCAGGGCACAAATTAAGCCGTTGTTAGCTAAGGTTAGGTTAAAACACTTCCCCTCCTCAAGCACTGTTGCAATTAGGAGCTCTCTGGGTGAGCGACTGGTGATGTGCTGCAAATAACAACAAACTCCAGACGCCACCAAACACGTCTGTGACAATGCAGGAATGGTGGCTTGGCACAGGGCACACGGCGAGCCTCAGCACTCCAAGTGAGAGGGGGCTGAGATTCTGTCTAATTATCACCTTTCTGCCAGCCCAGCCCCCAGGCTCGAAGTCCAACTATGGTGACACCAGTCCTCCATACAATGGAGAGCATCTCCCTCTGTGAGGGAAGCAAGCCCCCGCCTCCCAAAAATCCTGGAGCAGGGAAAGCTACCACTCAAGCAAAAGGTTTTCAAGAGGTGCATGCACCCAGGCTTTTACAAGGAATACCGCTGAAAATGGACCCTTCCCGCACCCATCCTTCTCTCCCCCTTCACAGACAGACAGACAGACAGGGTTCCCAAGCACTGGCACCCCACCATGCTGGGTTTCATGGCATCCCCAGGTGTGAGTGGGTGTGAGGCAAACCCACTGAGCTCAGCAATCATTTCAAAGGGCTGCTGAAAATTCCCTTAGACATTGACACCATTAGATTTATCCATTACATTACACAGAAGAAATCCCACCCTGTGTCTCCTAAATTTCACAGCAGTGACAGCAGGGTTCCCAGGAGCAGCATGGCTTAGCAGTCCCTGTGAGCTGCTCCTGAAGGCTGCCCAGCTGAGGAGCCAGGGCTGGTGCCCCAAGCACCACTGATAACCCCTGACAGCCCCAGAGCTGTTTCCCCAGCAGTGCCCAGCGATGCGTGGCTTTCAGGAAGTTACTTCTCTGCAGCTCAGCTCAAAGTCAGAGGGGCAATGCTCGGAGGCTCCTCTAGACTCACTCCACATGGCTTGGAAAATTCCATGTGGAAGAAGGCAGTACAGGAGCTGTGTTAATGGAAGAGCTTTTAGCACTGCCCCTCTCCCCCATGACACACACACACACCTTCTAAAGGCAGGTCAGAAAACATGATGGGGAGGTGAGCACAGCCCTGCCAGAGCCCACAGTGCTGGGGTGGCAGAACCTCCTCACAGCAGTGAGCCCGAGTGCTCAGCCATCCTCTGCACTTTATGGGCATTATTGGGACAGATCCATCAGCAGCATCCTGATGCTCAGCATCCTGGATTTATGCAAGGCATCCTGACCACAGAGACACCTCTTGACCCAAATGCACGTTCCTGCTCCTAGAGCAGGCTGTAAATCAGGGAAGCTGCATCCATAACTGCCAAGAGTCACTCAGCCTCATGCGCATTTCCTCCAGCTCTCTGCCCTCTGAACCTGCACAATCCTCCGAGGAAAATACTTAGGAGTCATGATGGGCAGTTCAATAAAAGTGTCTGCCAGCACAGCAGAGAGGTTAATTATATATACAGGACATCTAAGTGCATTCACGAGGCAGGGAAGTAACACAAAACCACACGGAGGAGATGCTCCGTGCAGGGCACATCTCCCTCCAGAGGCCCTGTTCCAAAGCAGCCCTGCCCACATTTGCCCCCAGCTGCCTCCACGCACTGGGAACACCCCATGCCTCCCAAAAACAGGCAAAAGAGGGCACAGTCCTGCATGCGTGGGTCAGGACATCCAGGCTTAGCAGAGCCCTGTGCCTGTCTGTGCCAGACACAAGCTGCAGGAACCAAGGAAGGAAGAGAACAGTTTAAAATTTTTCTTTCCTTCTACCTTCCATTCCAAAATTCCCTTTTTCTAACTAAGTTCAGCAGTTTGCCCTGGGAGAGCTCTCTGTCACAGGATAAACAGGAGGACACAGATGAAAGGAGTCTCTGTAGGCTCAACCAGGTAAGGCTGGGGTTATACCAGGACAGGCCTCCTCACCTGCTCCTTCCGTCACTGCCACAACTCCTGCCAACACGGCAGCAGGGTGGCCACGGCCCAAATTAAGGCAAACCAGGTGGCTTTACCTGGAAAGATGCACATTTGCTTGACAGACATTCCTAACTGCATGTCAGAGTGCTGCTTGTACTTACTGTTAATGAGGAGAAATATCAACTGCTTTTTAAATGACCTTCATTAAACCAAGCGAAAATTTAGGAAGCTTAAGTCAGAACTGCAGGTTTCCTGAAGCAGGAAGCTATTGCTCTTCAGGAGATCAGAATCTCCAGGCAGGTTTCAGGTGTGATATCTGAGCAGATCTATGCCATCTCCCATTACCTGCACCCACCAGGTCCAGTTACATGGAAGCTGGGAGAGGCTGCACACAGTAAGGGATGGGAAGGTGTTTTTACCCCCTCAGCACAAAGCACAATCTGCTGCTGAAGGGCTCTGCTGGGAGCTCTTTCCCAGCAGTCATTTCCAGCCTCCATAGGCCAGTCCTGAACTTTCTATAAAAGCCATCTAAGAGCAGCAGCATATTTCATGTAGGCTTCAATTCAATATATAATTGTAGCAAGGTGGGGAGACATTGCTCTTCTCCCTGGGAACAAGCGACAGGACAAGAGAACAGAGGCTTGGGGGAGGTTCAGGCTGGACATCAGGGGGAATTTGTTAAACAGGAGGCTGCCCATGGAGGTGGAGTCCCTATCTCTGGAGGTGTCCAAGGAATTCCTGGACGTGGCACTCAGTGCTCTAGGCTGGCGACAAGGTGGGCATCAGGCACCTTGGACTCGATGGTCTGGGAGGGCTTTTCCAACTTCAGGGATTCTGTGATACAGAGTTGTGCCACTTTAGCAGATGTTTTCTTAAAAAATTGTTTAAAAGACCAGGTGTAGGTGATGAGTGGAACAGGATAATGAGATAGAACAGTTGCTGACCTCATAGCAAGTCCTGGGCTGGTTCCAGATTTATTCACATTAAACAAACATGCACATTGACTTTAACTTATCATTTCAAACAAATGCAATCTCATCCAGCCAAGATTCCAGTAGTGACACCACTTTCCCTGGGGCTAGCTTAAATGGGGAGAATTTAGAACCAAGAAAGGTCATTGCTTGTATGCAGGATGGCATTAGTTCTCTTCAAGTTAAGTTATATTACTAGAAAAAGAGAGAAATCCATCATCAAATCAAGTGCCATCCATAAAAAATGATCATCCAGATTTGTTCCAGCCTGTGAGTGAGCAACTTGCATCTCTATGCGGCAAATGCAAGACTTGAAACTTGTCCTTCCTCAGGAAAACTTCCTATCTTTGGGTATCCAAAAGACAAGGAAAGAGAATCTCAAGAATAAAGATGTATTTAAGCAGGATCTACTCTTCTTTGACTTTAAATATAGTTCTGTAACTTCCATATCAAACAGACTCTATTTTGCTACTGTTGAAGCACAGGTTTTATTCTCCACTGCAAAAACAGGCTCTGTTTTCTCACCTCCTCTCCAAAACCAAACTACAAGCCAAGGAAAAACAGTCCTTGAGGAGCAGGAGTCACCGGAACGTGATCTCAGCTGTACCCATTTGAGAGACACGAGACTGCACTGCTTTGTTCCTTCCTGCAGTTAAATACATCAGTGTATTTGCCAAGTACTGCTTAGAAGAAACATCATCCTCCTCTTAAGAGATGCTCAAGGATCAACAAAAAATTGCACTTAGGAGATGAGATGCTCTGAGGAAGGCAATTAAATCCAACTTGATAACTGTCAGCATCAGATGCATTCAGCAGCACACCCTCTCCACCCAGACAAGACAAGACAAGACCAGGGCTCAGGGATCCCCATCAGTAATTTTAATTAACATTAAACCTTAGGGAACTGAAATAGTCCAACAGGACAGACAGCTGCAGCCGCCACCCAATACAGGGGACAGGAGGTCAGCAGCGTTATGGTGACACTTGCTTCCCTGAACACAGCAAGGATTAAATTAAATTAGCACACAGCTTTCAAAAGGATGGTTTTCTTCCCTGAAAGGGGACAGACATCTTCCAGCCACAGGATAAGGAAAAGATTCAGAGACCAAGCTTACAAGCTTGGTCTGCAAGTGAACCTTGACTTTGCAAAGCTCAGTCTGAAAGAGAACCGGGGCTTCTTAGAAATATCCAAGGGAAACACGACATTTCCTAAAGAGGAATCACAATAAATCTGTGAATGTGTTACAGAGCTCTCTGGTGACCTGACACAGCCAGGACACACAATGCTCAAATCCCCAGCAGACTACCTGAAAGTCCTTACCATAAAAATAATATGATGAAGAATATGCATATATATTTTTTTTAATAAAAGGACAATTTGCTTTATTTCAGAGCAAACACTTGGACAATTACAGCTGTGCTCAGAAGCTTTAGTTAACTGGAGATGTTCACATATAGCTAAAAGGTGACTTTCTTATCTTTTAGTGCCCAAAACTGCCCCAGGACTGGAAGTGAGGCCACTCCAGCCCAGAGCACAGCTGAATGATTCCCCCCTGGTCCCTGATGTCCCCAGGACAGGGATGTTGCTCCTGGCTCCAGAGCACTGCTGACTCAGATCCAAGTGGCCATGGGCCAGGACCCCCAGGTCCCTTCCTGCAGCTCCTCTCCAGCGTCTCAACGATGTTTGGGGTCTGAGAATGGAGGAGGGTGGTTTAGCTTCCACTTCCACTTTTAATTTCATTAGAATCTCAGCTTCTAAATTTTCAGAAAAATGATTCAAAATTTTTTCCACATGTTGCAGGAAAAAAAGCCTGATCAGGTAAATGCAGAAAATTCTGATGGCCCAACCAAAAAAAACACATGGTTTTGTCGTCTCATTGATTTTAAGACCTTTGCAGTCCTGCAGGCTCTGATTCCAGATTTTTGGACACTTGAGATGGTTCCAGATCAGGTCTCCCTGTCCAAAGTATGGCAATATCCAAAGTTGCTTGCCTTCAGGGTCCAGTGTATGTGTTTATTTAGATGACTTAAACTAAAACAAACTCACGGGAGAGCGAAGACCCGGACTGCAGTTCCAAACAAGACCTGAGCAAGATCCAGCAAAAGCCGTATCAAGTTTTGCTTTCACATGAGATGCCAAGTAGGAATGGTTCATGGCTGAGTATGTCACAGAGAGATCCACAAAATACATGCTATTAAATCTGACACCCCACCAGTCCTGCTCATGCTTATGTTGCATATTCAGCATTCAGAAATTGTTAGGTTTTACAAGCCCCATTCAAGCAACCCAAATATCGTGCAACTCCTGGAAAAATTCTGGATAAGCATCAAGCCCCAGTGAAACTTAAGAGTTCTGCCCCAAATCCAAGATGCAGTTAGGTGCGGTTTTAAATATACAAACTGAGGAGGGCAAACACCTCATGTACTGCACCAGAGTTCCAAAGTGCAACCTCGGGGTGCCCCTTCCCCCTCCACACACCTTCTGTACCATCCCTGGCTGCTGGGATAGTCCTGGCATGGTGGGCACCAGGAGCATGGCCACACAGGACTGGGCCATGTGGAGGGCACCAGGCTCAGGGCTCACCCTGGAGTGCCCTTGCCTCAGGCCCCAGCTCTGCACTGAGGAACTGAACCTCCACCAGCAGAGTTTCAAAGACAAAGCCTTTCAGGAAAGCTTAACCTCACTCTCAACCAAAGCAAACTGATGAAAACCTGCTACAGGTACAGCAGAAAGGCTTTGGAGAATCCCCTGGTGTCTCCCACCCAGGTGAGTCTCCTTCCCTCCAAAGGAAGGCTCCTGCTGAAGCCCCCACAGCTCCTTCTGCCATGGGGCCAGAGCAGTTTCAGGGGCCAAGAGCACATTTACAGGCCACAGTGGGCACCTTCACTCTTTGATGCTGTCAGAGTTTTTTTAGCCAACTTTCCTGACTAAACACACACATGCCTCAAGAAAACCCCTATTTTAAACCTGTTTATGTAAACAACCCTGAATTATTACTATCCCGTAAAGGCTACAGCTGGCAGGCATCACTGATAAAGCTCTGCCAGAGCAGTCTGGCATCTAGCAACAATTTGTTTGTTGTCCTGCAAAAATACAGAGAGCCTTGCCATATGGTATTAGCAACTTTCTGGTAACATTAAGAAATATATTGGCTTGTAAAGCAGTTATCACACCAGCAAAAATGCTGTGTCTGAGAGGCAGATCTCTGCTGTGACTGACTGGCACCAGCACAGCCGTGCCACCTCCTGTCCTCTGTACCAAGGACATGCTCCTGGCACAGCCAGGCTTTGGCTGGCACAGCTTTAGTTCAAGAGCTGGATTGTGCCTGGAGACCAAAGCTCAGCGCTGCTGAGCGCTGGGAGGGGTGGTGAGTGCTAGGAGGGCTCCAGTGCTGCAGACCTAGTGCCAGGGGACACGTCCCCAGGAGGCACCCAAATTATCTGTCATCAGTCTGGAGCTCTGCCTCAGCCACCCAGCTGCCCACAGCTTCCTACCCTTCACCAAACAGTTTTTCCCCTCTGCTCACACTCAACTCAGAGAATGGAGGAATAAAATCAAACTCATTAAAATGCTTGTACAAAAATAATGGCCCTATACTACAATGATTTTGAGAGCGGGTGGACACAGGTCACTGAGGATCTTTGAAAGAAGGTGGGAGTGTGAAATACCCTCCCCATGGATACCTCTTGCAGCCTGAACACCGGCATTGATCAGACTGCCCCATCCCACAGGGGAATGTCAGGGAACCACAGGGAATTCCCTGGAGACATGCTGGACGGTGCTGGGGGTCAGGAGATGCTCTGCTCTGCTCCCCATGCAGCAGCGACCAACCCTGGCTGTGCCCAAAGCAAGGGCAGACTCTGGCCATCCTTTGACGGCTCAGGCTGCACAAAGACCCCTGCCTGCAAATGCTCTCCTGCCAGAGGATGGGACACGGCAGGGAAAGGCAGTCTCTGCAGCAGCCTGCAGTTCTAGAGAGCTGTATGTGCTGCAAGGACAGGCTCAGCAAGAGCAGCTGGACCCCAGCTCAGGTGAGAGCCATCTGCTCAGCCCAGGCTGATCCTTGTTCTGGGAGACTTCAAAGACGTAACCCTTGCCGTCCTTCAGCAAACATGAAATCCCCACTCCACTGATGGCCTTATCTCAATGTACGAGATAAGCGAAGCTGAGGCAGAGAGAAAAACCACAGAAAGACTCCCCAGGAGAACCAGTTAGAAGCTCAAGAGCTCATCCAAAGAGACCATCAGCTCTTCTTTGCCTCTAGCACTGAATTACTGCCAATATTCAGGGCTGTTGCATTCTAGATGACTTGACACAAGTGGACAAATCACATCGTGCTTCTCCTTGGAAGAAGAACTGCATCTTTGAGTCCTCTTCCCCCCATGTTTGTAAGAAGCCTGAGATAAATAAACAGGTTTAATGATTTAATTTTTTTTTAAGACAAAAAGGTTTCTCAGAAAAGCAGCTGGCATTCTTGTTCTGAGTTTTCATATTTTCATCTCTCTCCTTTTTGTATGATTCCACCACAAAGCCTGGAGAAGAGAGGGTTCTAGAAAGAACTTCTTGCAGCCTTTCAGTATTTAAAAAAGGTTCAAGAAAGATGGGGACAAACCTGTTAGCAGGACCTGTTGCAGTAGGGCAAGGAGTAGTGGCTTTAAGTAAAAGAAGATAAATTTATACCAGATATAAAGAAGAAATTCTTTACTTTGAGGGCACTTGCACAGGGTGCCCAGAGAAGCTGTGGCTGCCCCTGGATCCCTGGAAGTGTCCAAGGCCAGGCTGGATGGAGCTTGGAGCACCCCAAGATAGTGGAAGGTGTCCCTGACATGGCAGGGGGTGGAATGGGATGAGCTTTAAGGTCCCTTCCAATACAAAAAATTCTGTGATTTTTTTTAATAAAGTTCATTGGTCCACAGAAAAACTCAGGAAAATGAGAAAACTCAGCACCTACAATTTTTATGTAGCTCCAAAAGCCCGCAGGCAAATAAACATATGGGTAGAAGTAAAAATAAATATTTTATTTTTTCCTTGGGCCTCCTTCAAAACAACACCAAGAATCCACAAAAAACACACTCCAGTTCATTTTCCCCAGGTGCTGCTCACCTGTGACAGAGAAGTCACTCCTGTACAACACATCCCGTCTCGTTTTCCAAAGCATTAGAGTGCCAGTGAGCGCAGCAGCTGCTGTTGTAAGAGCCAGGAGCCTGCGCAAAACAGCTCCGAGCCCTTGGTCACTGCTGGCTGTGAACACACACACAGCAACACCTGAGAGAGCCAAAATCCACGAGGTTTGGGGCTCATGAGCTCCATCAGAGGGCTCTGCCGGGAAACTCTGGTGGAGGTGCAATTATCAGAAATAAGGACACAAAGGCTGCTTTTCTTACCCCCGGGGGGTTAATCTGCTTCCCCGCAACACAGCCAGCTCCAAGTTGGGGAAAAGCCCTGTCCACCTCTGGAGCTCTTGTGTTCAGCACCAGCTCCAGCTGAGAATAACAACAACCTGCTCCTGACCGTGGCACCCTTTGTAGGTGATTATGGGACACAAAAGGGGCTAAATTCAAAGCAGATTTTCAATTGGGGGGGATCCAAAACTGCTGAGTGAGGAGGAGAACAAAGCCAGATGGCATGTGCTGGTTTGGTTGGGGATTATGCAGTGCAAGGCAATAGGAAACGAGCAGAGGAAAGGCCTAGGCTGGTCCCACGGCTCCTCTCCTGCCAAACAAACGTAGCCGGACAACCAAGGAACAATCACTTTGCGGGCTTCATTCTCCTCCACCCCCAGACTGAACTTAGATATTTGTATAAGCCCAGGCGTAACTTTTATCTCATGCTTTCCTTGGGGTTTACTGGCTGTTTAGAGCATTCAGGCTAAAATGCCTCGAACTCTTGCCACAAAGAGAGCTGAAACCATGACACTAATTAAAACCATACTCTTTGGTATCAAGAAGATATGCTATTGTTTTCCTTTGTTGCTCATGAGGAGCTGTTAATATGGGCAACGCGTCCTGCCCAGCACCGCACTCCCTCTGGCCCAGGTCAGCTGCTTTGGGAACTTGTCACAGGCTGGGGTGGGAGGGCAGCAGAATTTACAAGAACAGACTTCCTTATTCTTTGTAACAAAACATTTGCTGGCTTAACACCATGGAAAGCACATGGGGGAAAAGAATAAATTCACAGTGCCTGAAAGGGGACAAGCTAAAGAACTGTCCTGCCTCAGTGCCCAGAGGGCCAAATCAAGAGATGAGCCTTAAATACACACTGCATACAAATACACTGTGTTTGGAAAAACTGATGCTGACTTTGCCAGGATGCTCCTGGATACTCTGTGCAGAGCAAGAAAGGCCATGGGCTGCCCTGTGCCACTGTTGACTCACCTGGGGAAAGGTTTGCTGAAGAAAAAAGTAAGATTTTGTGCTCAATTCACTCCACCTGAGTGCTTCTAAGGTCTCCATGACTGGTATCAGTACCTCATAATCATTAACAACATTATCATTGTAATATTTCAGGGGAAAATGCTATGATCACATTTACAGGATGGAAAATTAAGGCACAGAAAAATCTAAGGTAAGTTTGTGGCCGATGCAACCTTCAAAAGCATCCAGCATGATTTAAATCCAGTTAAAATAATTTCCCTGTCCAAGACCAAACAATGGGGTCTCATGCAGGGTGGTAACTCAAGTGCAGGAAGCAGAAAGAATTGGCTGCTTTGCCTGAGCCCTCCCAGTGTTGATTTCCATTTCTCCCTGATTTTAAGCAGTGCCCTGGATGCCTCCTGCCTCCATAGGCAGCTCCAAAGCAGGTCAGGCACAGGGCCCTGGCTAGCAGCAAATAACCTGGGCTTAGCCTCCACAGAGCATCTGCTCCCCAAGGAAACACAAGTTGAAGAGGGAGGGATCCTGCAGGGAAGGCAGTGTCTGTCAGGTGTCACTCCTGGGACCACAACAGTAAATAATTTTTCATCAGAGCCATTTGGTTTCTGGTTTCTCTTTGGAAGAAAGGCTTTCACTGCCTTGACGCAAAACATAACTCAGCTTCCCTTTTTCACAGCCATGAAGATGCTAGATTTGAACTCCTGGTGGTGCAGAGTGAGGGCAGCAGAGGTTTGAAGGCTGGAATATTCTATTCGACATCTATTTTTTGGTGTCACTTCAGCTTTGCACAAGCCTCTGCCTGGTTAGCAAGCGTCCAGCTTTTCCAACAATAAAGAAGGACTGTGTGAATTACAAAAACAAGTTAATACACAAAAAATACTACTTCAGCACAAAAGTTGAGCTGAAGGAGTGACCACTCTGTAATTGTTACATCCTTCCATTGGGGGGGGGCATTCCCCAGTGTTCAGATTCCAGCCCTGCCTGTGCCAAGCCAGTCCCTGGCTCCTGGCTGGCAGGAAGGAGCTTTCTCCTGCCCAGCACAAACCACCAGCACAGTGCTCTACTTGCCCTTCTACTCTGAATTCATCCCAAAAGGAATTCTGGGGGAATTCATATTTGAATGTATCCCCAAAGAAAGAGCAGGTGACGAAGGTGCTATGGAGGTGGCCATGGCACTGGGATGCTGAGGTGACATCCCAGGTGAGGCAGGACCCCATGCGTACCTGCAGCACCACTGCAGGAGCCCTGTGAGGCTGCAGGGCTCCTTTGACAGGCTGTGGGGGGCTCAGGAGAGCACCTGAGACAGCGAGAGCTGCCCTGCAAACCCCACATCCCCTGTCCTGCTTCTCATTTGAGGCTGACAGACGAGGTTCAAACACATCATTACAGCCTTGAGGAGGCTGCTCAAGGTAACACTCGGGTTACAAATGAATTATTAGGAAACACTTACCTTCCCCACTAGCTTGCCTTTCCTGTTCATGCAAAGGTAGAAATCTGTCTCCTTCCCTTTGATCCGGACTTGACTGCCAAAAGTGTCTGTTTCCACTAGAAGCTGGGCTTGGAAAGGAAGAAAAAAAGAAAGCATTTACCCCTGTGTTCCCACAAAGCCACAGGGTGCAGAGCTCCCCAGGGCACTGTCCCACTGCCCAGCTGAACCACACCATGCCAGGGTGCTCAGCAGAGGACAGTCCCAGGGACCATGCAGGGGCTGAGCTCATGGCTTGGTGCAGGTGCAGGACTGACACCTCTCCACTCATTCCCATACAGATATCTGGGGTTTAGAGTTGCTTTACCACAAAATAACCAACACACGTGGGCTCCGTCTGTCACACCAACACCACGATATCACCAGCAACATTAACTCAGTTTTAATAGAACCAGAGAATTACTTATGTTGGAAAAAACCTCTGAGATCATCAAGTCCAACTGTTGCCCCAGTACTGTTGTGGCCATCGCTACACCCGGTCCCCAGGTGTCACATCTACATGGCTTTTAAACACCTCTGGGGATGGTGATGCCACCACTGCGCTGGGCAGCCTCTTCAAATGGCAATGCTCTTTTTCATGCTGTAGGAGGATT
The DNA here is from genome assembly GCA_013400315.1 of Bombycilla garrulus. Lineage (NCBI taxonomy): Eukaryota > Metazoa > Chordata > Aves > Passeriformes > Bombycillidae > Bombycilla > Bombycilla garrulus. Next base: position 760,676 of record VXBU01017146.1, read on the forward strand.
CTTGGGGGGTAAGAACATGGATTTTATTTTCATGAAGATGAAAGATTAGCATGACAAGAAAGGAAGTCCTTTCCCCACAGCCAGCAGCCCTCAAACACTGTACAGAAGTGGTTCAGCCACTGACTCCAGTGCAAGACATCACACTGATCTCCCAAAGGTCACCCCAACAGCTAGCAGGGAGAAATTTGGCACTGCTTGTTCTGTCTGATGCACACCCACCCTGCACATGTCCTCCATGCCTGCTTGTGCTTCCAGAAGGTCACAAATTCCTTTCTGGCAGTCCAGGCCCAGGTCTCCAGCTCTAGCTAATCTCAGTGGCTAATCTCAGTGTCTTGCAGGGTATTTGATGCCAGAGCTGGTTTGCAGCAGGAGCCAGGGTAGAGGACAGATTTCTGCTGCATCTCCATAAACCTCCTGCTCTGCCACAGCTGTACCTGCAGAAGGGGCCATGCTGCTACCCAGACGAGTGGCGTGCCATCATCATCATCATCTCAAAAACCCAGACAGATCCAAACACAGCCTTTTATTCCATCTCTAATCTAAACACAAATTCCAGTCATGCTCAAGATTCAGATTCCAGGAATTTCCCCGGAGAGGCAGGACATTTTGGTTCAGATCCATCTCTGACATGGAGGAGGAGGAAGGAGACATGGTTGAAGCACAATGCAAGAATGTGTAAGTGTCAGCAAGTGCAGCTCCACGCTCCTGCTCTGGAAATACTCCCGCCTGTGAGTTCTGAGCCCCACTGCTTTTGCCAAACTCTGGAGAATGTTTGATCTGTGCTGCAAAAAGTCACATTCTTTTTGGCATTCATATTTTAAACTTTAAAGCCCTCTAAGAGCAAATATGTTCATTGTAAGGATTTACCATGGGGATAGAAATAGGAGTTTGTTTCATTTAAACATATTAATATTTTTCCCACTTGTAAAGTCAGCTTTTGGCTTCTGCAGCAGTGCAAATATCACAAACCTTTAACTCACAAGGGCCCTAAACAATTTTCCCCTCACAGCTCAGTCACATCTGTAAGTTCAGGGGTTTCCAGTTACTAGCTGCTTAAATTTATTTAGATACATTTGTTAAACCTGTTGTCACAAGGGATACTTAAATTATAACTTCTTTCTGACAGCAAGTGGGATAATGTCTGTATTGCAGCAGAATATTACTTGTAATCATGCACAGATATGGATATTTATGGAAGCTTTTCAGAAACACCTCACAGGTTTCGGTACCTGTGATGGAGAGCAGCCTGAAGCAACAACTGGGTGCTGCCCACTTTGTCCCCTCAGCTAGCAGGGCAGTACCAAACCTGTAACCACTTCTGTGAGGAAGGGCTCCAAGCCAGAAATAACCCTTCAAAATGAGGATATCAAGGTGAGCCAGCCAGGAAGGAGGTGATGGCACAGGCCCAAGGACAGCTTCTCCAGGGCAGGCTGAGCAGCTTAGTTGGAACCTGGTGAGTACCCACTGCTCCATGAAGCTCAGAGAGGCTGCGCAGGTGCAATGCAGCATTAACAGAAAAAGGAACAGCAAAGATGGCACTGTCTCCCTTTAAAGAGGTCACTCTGCAAGAGCTTCTCCTCACATAAGCAGTGGATAGAGGTCAGCCTCAGAGAGGGAGACCAGCAGCCACCACACGAGTGAAGGTTGTGGAGCCAGCAAAGCCATGCCCAGGAGCCATGGCCAACACCCAGAGCACCAAGGAACTGCCTGCAGATGTAAGTGGCCAAACCACCCAGGCATGAACACTGCTGTGGGGCCACTCAGCACAGGGGTCAGGCAAGAACAGGACAACAGAGCTCCCTCTGAGCTGTGAAGCATTCTCTGCTCACTCCAGCCTGAGAGTAAAAAGCTGCTGAGAGTGACGCTGAACATCATACACAGGCTCTGGCCAGCCAAAGGAGGAGCTAACAGTGACAAAACCCTCCACAACAAGAGCCATGAGTTGCAGTCCCACGGGACAACCAGCAGCTCACACCCCTCTGATGCAGGTCCCCTTGGCAGCCCATGCTCAGATGGACGAACACAAGGCACATTGGCTCGTGTTCCCTACCCCCTCACTCTGCAGCCAGTATGAGTAATATCCAAGCTGATTTTAATTTGAAAAATATCACCTTAAAAAGATGCCGGTTCCCTGCTGTGAAAATTAAAACCATCTGAATGGAGTGATTTCAAATAATTAATCTAGGACTCCTTTGGCACCGCTACTAATTAAAATAAGATACCTTCCTCCCTCTTTTTAAATAAAAAAAATCAACTAAAGTTTAAAGATCTAATAAAATAATGTTATAATTTAGAACTAGATGGAAGTCACCTTTCCTGAGGCCTGCAGAGGTTATGGCAGTGCTGAGATCCCTCACAGGCAAGTGCCATGGCACAATCTGAGCAGCAGGCATTCAGTGAGACATTTGTCCTGGCAGACACAGCAGCATCCATCACAGGGCCCCAACAGACAGCCCAAGTCCCCAGGGACCATCCTGCACTCAGTGCTGAGGAGGGGGAGCAGAGGGCAGGAGATTCAGCAGAGGATGTCTGATCCTTGCTGTGACCTGAGCTGCCCTAGGACAGACCAAGGCCTCACACAGGTTTCCCACTTCTGCAAAATCTGAGTCTTAAGATGTTGGAAACATCTTCTTATTTCTATGGATCCCTGACCCCCTTTTCTCCAAGAGAGATCAGTGCAGCTTTAGGGTGGGTTATAACCCAGCTAGCTTCCAGTCTGCAGCACCCCTGACAGCTGATGCTTCTTTGTGCAACAGGCATCTCCTTAAGTTCCCTCAGGAGCAGGGACACGCACTCTAAACAACACATCTAAAATGCTCTGGGAAGAATCCCAGCCCTGTGGGATGCAGCCAGAGATCCTGAGGAGTGGAGGCTGACCCAGCATGAAGGGCTGCTCGTGTCTCCCACTCCACTCACACACAGCAGGAGAAAAGCTGAACCACCACCAACACATTTTACATTAATTCAAAGCGGACTTAGAATGCTGTCCTGTCCTGTGATAAATATGCCACAGCACAATGGAAGTGCCAGGGAAAATCCAAGAGAATGTGCAGGAAAGCTCAGGTAAAATGAATGCTACTGTGCTGGAACAGCATCCATGTAGCACTCTGCTGCTCAGCACACCTGACTTCCAGCCCCATCTGTCCCTGGGCACACCACAAAGAGATTACAATCTTTATTTTCAAAGGCTCTGTGCTCCAATCTTCAGATCAGGTGTTATTGTTTAAATTCTTTGACAGCTAGATATTCTGATATATTTTCCAAGGGAATAAAAAAAAAAAAGTGGAAGAGAAAAAGTCTTTAGAGGGTGAGATCTCCTGCTACGTATTTTGCCTTATTGGCCCATTTAACCTAACCCTTCCTGAAAACTCCCACTGGAAGAGACTGGAATTCCTCACAAGTCTAGGTGAAAAGGATTATATATATATATATATATATATATATATATATATAAAAGCTATCTACCAGCTAAGAAAACATGAAGTCTGGGAGATATGTGAAAGTGGCAAAAAATATGCCAAATTATCTTTCAGATATTTCCTAGGAGTGGGAGGACAGGAGCCAGAAAAGCACAGGGAAAGAGAGGAGAAAGAGGGCACCTGAGAAGTGTAAGGTTTACAAGTATCAATCGCAAAATCCTCACGTCCAGATAAAGAAAGAGATAAAGGGGAAAACACAAGAAGAGTGCAGAAGGACTGGATTCTTCAAGTCTATCCACTGGTTTGAGTTTTTTTGCAGGTGAAACCCCTGCAAAGGAAGCCACAGGGAGAAGGAACACAGCTGCTTACGCTGTCCACAGGCACCTTGCAGCCAGCCAGATACAACAGATTTTCTGGGGAAAAGGATCTCCGAGGGGACCAAGATTTTGTTGCTCTGGTTGCACTTCTTTTTCTGAAACAACCAGGGAAACCCTTCTCAGATTTGGAACCATTTCCAGTGAATGAAGAGGATGCACTGACATACTGAGGCCGGGAGCACAGCATCTGGGATGGAGGGCAGCTTTCCCAGTTTGTTACCCTGATGCTGTGAACCAGGACATTCCCATGGCTCACATCTCATGGGAGAGTAAAATACACTCCCAACTAGGGAGAAGACTGAATCTTCTCCTGAGACTCCCAGCACAGGTAACAGTGCTTAAAATAGTTGAAATCTGTTCAAACACTGCCTCCCCCTATCAAAACCACATGAGTTCCTTCCACGACCACCACATAGGAGAGAATGAGCCCATCTCCACAGTCATGATGTAGTGATGAGGGAATAACACCAAAATCAGGTGAAGTCCAGAGGCTCTAATGAAGCCTCCAGACTGTGGCCCAGTAAGGGAATCAAAGCTGAATCCCTAAGTTTTGTCTGCACACTTGCATAATCCTGCAGACTGAATGGTATCTAATAGTTATAATCCACAGAACCCAACTCCCTTCTCAAATATTCCGGTGCAAATCAGGAGTAACCACCCCAATCAGTGAGGCTGGTGCTTGGGAGGGTAGAGCTCTGACCCACATACAACAGCCCTGAGCTCATCCTGTCTGTCCTGAGCACAGCACATGCACATCAAATAATTAAAAGGGATGTTCATGGGAAGGAAGACTAAGAGCAGCTCTGAGGCCCAGGCTCCAAATATTTTCTGTTTCAAGCCACCATGTTGCATGAGCCAGGGAAGTGCTTGGTGTCAGCACAGAGGCTGCCCAGGGAGCAGCTCCCAGTCTTGACCCAGGGTGTGAAAGATGCTGTTACTCTAAATGAGGATTTCTTTTAAATGCTGTAACTTTCATTCAGTCAGCAGCCTAACTGTTGCTCCTGGGGACAAAGACTTTACGGGGCGTAAGGCCCTCAGGACATCAACACATACACTGAGTGCCAAGTCCCTGCCACCTTTTCCTGCCCCATCACCGCGTGGAAGAGAAACAGGAGCGAAGGCTCCGTGTGAACAGAGGACAGGCTGCAGACGCAACTCGCCACCCACAGAACAGCCTCGGTAGCTCTCAGGAACCAGACAGGTTAAATATTTGCATGGGAGACATCAGAAGAAAATCCATAATGCAGCAAAGACCTCAAAGGCACTTCCACAACAGCAACCTGATCCTGTAAATACTTTCACACAAAGGACTTCACACACATCGGAAGCCCCTCGAGTGCTGATAAAGACCCCTCCACGGCTGCAGGGTCTCGCCTCTGCCGGCGCCCGCAGAGTGGGAGCACAGCCTGGGACAGCTTTGGGGACAGCTTTGGGGACAGCTTCCCCCGGGAGCTGTGTGCTGCTCGCTGCCCACCTGCACCGCCCCAGGGGCAGCGGGATGGGGAAAGTTGCAGGATCCCGGAACAGAGCCCACGTTCCCCTTCTGGCACACCCCTCAAGGTTTCATATCTGCAGTAGCCGACTGGAGCTTCAGGCTCTGGGCGATGCTTTCAGGCACTCCCACTCCCAAACACCACCTCACAGCAGGGAGGCTCCTGTCCCACATCCAGCACTCTGAGCTATCCCTTGGCACTCCCTGGGTTTGTCTGCAGCACACAGGGCCAAGATATGCAGAAATCTCCGTGCTGGTGCCAAGCACACCAGTCCAAATGCCCAGCCCAGGCCAGCTGTGCAGGCAGGACATGTTGTGCTGCAGTTAACCCACAGGGTGCACAGCCCAGGATGGTCAGAACAGAAATTATCCTGTTTAATATCACTCCCCACTATTTAATATCACTCTCCAATATTTAATATCACTCTCAAACTCTTTAGTATCACTCTTCACTGTTTAATATCACTCTCTATTTAAGCCTGACATACCATTCCCAGAAACATGAAATCACAGAATGGTTGGGTTGGAAGAGAATTTCAAGCTCAGCCAGACCTAACACCCTGGGCAAGGGCATCTTCCACTAGACCAGCTTGCTCTAAGCTCTGTCCAGCATGGCCTGGACCATTACAGAGCTGTTACCTGTAGGGATCCCCACCCAAAAAACTTCCGTACCACTTCAGCAGTGGCTAGCAAAACACACCCAGGGAATGATGCTGAGCAGGTGTTCCCCAAGCATCTCAGGGACCATCTCGGGCAGATCCTGCCTTCTCACCCTTTAGAGACGTGTCATTTATTCCAGAATGGCACTATCAAGGTAAAAAGGAGGTTCTAAAACATAAAAGTCCTCTTCCTCAAACCGCCCAGGCTCCTACAGGATGACAAAGCTTCCAAACATAGTCCCTGCAAACTCACTCTAGTCACCACGTCTTGGGAGAAGCTTAAATGAAAACGTGCTAATTTGAGGTCTTTTATTATCCTACACATATGAAAATTGTTTGAGAGTTCAGCAGATATAAGACCAGAATCAGACCAGAATAAATACTAAGGTAGGTAAGGTAAGTAATCTAAGAGATTTATGTCCACCTTAAATAAAACTTTAGTGAATCCCTGAATCCTTAAGTCTGTGGAAAACAAAACAAACGAACACACACACAGAAAACCACCATTCCCCCCCCATCCGAGCTGTAAGTAACATACTATTGGCCCAAGCTGGCACTACCCAGAGGCTGGTCATCCCTTAGCCATGTGAAAAATGAAAGTAAAATACTGTCATTGTAACATAGAGCCATTTACACCCTTTTGTACACTTAAGAAAACAGGATTAAGCAGTGGGAAATCAGATGTGACCTCTTGCAGATGTTTTATACATAATTCACCATAAGAGACACTAAAAATATTTTGGCAATTGCTTCAACAATGGTGAATAAGCGTATCTAGACAAGATTCAGTAAAAGCAGAGGTGGGTAGGTTTGTGCTTTAAAAATGCCTGGGTGGGGACAGCTGTGAACAAATTCTGCCTTGAACTTTGCCACCTGCAAACTTGCCATGACTAAGAAATAAGCCTGGAAAGAGAAACGTTCAGAATTAGCACAGAAATGTTAGCACAGAAATTCCTCTATCTCACCAGGGTGTCCTGCTGCCTCCAAGCACAGCTCAAGTGGACAGTATTTCTACAGAGGCAGGAAAACAGCTTGACAAGCTGCCAGGCTCTGAGTCTGGAATTACTGAAGGATGAGACTCAAAAAAGTTCAGAAGAACTGTTATGCTTGAAAAAGCACCTAAAATGAAAAATAAAGGTCCAAACCCTGATGTCTTTGATCATTCTCATTTGAATAAACTCCTACTGACACAACGAAGCCCAACAGACAACGACCTCAGAACCTGACCCTGAGCTCCTCGCTGAAACGCGTCCAAAGCGCTGGAGTCTCTCGGGTCTGGAAAGAGTGTGAACCTTTCCGTCCCCACAGAGGGTTAGAATTACTGCAAGAACAAACCCCGGTGAAGTTATTTTGACTCTCTTGTTTCCAGTCTCAGCTGGACCCAATAAAAACACTGATGTACACCAAAATAACAATAAGGAGAGAACGACCAGCCCGGGAACCCATGTGCTCTCATGTCTCTGCAGGGCTGCTCCACTTGTACCCAGGAGCTCAGGACAGAGCACAGGGACCCTGGAGCACGGCCCATCTCCCTCAGGCAGCTGCTGGCTGGCTGCTCATTCCTAGGGATGAAGTACGAGTGACGTCAGCACCACCATCTCCTCTTTCCAAGGAGTCCCAAACACATAAACCTCTCCCACATCCCAGCACCAAGATTTCACACACTCCAGAAGTCAGCCCATCTAGACTCACTGCTGTGTTTTTGAGTGCTCCAAAATGAGGCTGATTGGGAGAAATGTGTAAAGTATCTGTAGTATAGGTGGAATTAAGATTATCAGACCTGCCTGACACAGAAAGATGTTAAGTTCTACCAAGCAGGGTTCTTATTTTGCATCAGTAAAAGCTGAAATTAGGATAATTAATTTTATAGATCAGAATATGTGTGTTTATGCATTTTCTCAAAGGGACTCATTGTAACATTCCGTTCTTCCAGAAAGTGGAAAATATGCTGAAAATAAGGTTGCAGAGTGCTCTGGTGCTTTCAATGGGATTCTTGTGGCTCTGGAACCCAAAGGAGCAGAGGCAGCAGCACAACCTACCAGAAGAAAATGTATTGGCACATGGGGAAAATTCCTCTCTGTTTTAAGATTTTTAAGCAGAATTTGCTCTTAGACATCGTCATAAAAACAGTTTCAAAGATGCCTCACTTCCTAATGCTTGTGCTGCTGAAGCTCCCTTTTGCCAGAAGAAAGATAACTTATTAACAAATGGCGTACAGAAAATCATCGCTCTTGAGTCAGAGGATGTAAGAGAGTGTGACTATTTTGGGGTAAGGGTAAAAGACGTAGGCAAGGACTGATCTTGTACAGCACCTGGGGACACCTGGAACCAGCTGCACCCTGAAGAGTGCCTCAAGGGAAGGACCTTGGAGAAAAGTCCTCTGCACCAGCCCCTTTGGAGAAGTTTCTCCCTACGGACAATTCTTACAACTGTTCTCAGGGCAAGAGCAACAGAAATAATGCAACAACCACCAAAAATCAGGTATCACATTAACTGTCCCTTTAGCACCTTTGGTTTCACATGTTTATTTTTGGAAACATTTATCATGGGACTTCTCTTTAACTGTTACCCCTAGTCCTCAGCATATGTAAGACTATATACTTCCCTTTTACTGCATTTTAATTGCATGAGAAGTTTTAAAAGTCTTTTTTTTTTTCTTTTCTGAAGTCATTTGGGACAAAAGGCATCTGGCACTGGGTATTTAAATAAGACCTGTCAGAACTGTAAAATTAGTTTTACATTTTAATAAAGGTACTTTAAAACTCTCAAATATAAGTCTGCATTCAAACCATAAGTGTTTGGATTAAAAAAAGCGGATCCCATGTTAAATCTTAATATAAAAAAATGAATCCAGTACAGAACTATGATAGTCCTGATCTGTTCTATTATAAAGAGCAGCAAAGAAAAGAGGTAGTATCTCCAATAGCTTTTGAGGGGAAGGGGCATTCTTAGTTTAAAGAAGCAGCATTGACAGCAAAAAATCTGTATTATGTTATATGATATGATACGATTTGCTATTTATCTCAGTTTATCTAGAGACCCAGGCCACCTTTAAAGCTCAGACTCAGCTCCATGTTCCCATCCAAAATTCTCTCCACGCTTTCTGTCCTTGCTGGGATGGACCATCCTGCCCTCCTCTTCCCACCCTGAATGGGTAACCCTGACAACCTGCACGGCAAAAGATCCCTGGAGGTGGCAGCTGCCACACTGGCAGAGGACATCTCTGCTGTAGGTGTGCAGCCCTCACCCATCCAAACTGGGACTGACAGAGCTCACATAGCTAGGAGACTCTGTGATCAGCTCTGCAATCACAGAATTCACTCAGAGGATCTGCAGACATACAGACAGAGGATAAACCCAAAAGCAAACCCTCCTTCCAACACTCACTACCCCACACCAGCAAGTACATCCCTCCTCCCCACCAGGACACCTTCTGACTCCCGTCCTTTTATCCCCCTCCAGCCTTTGGAGTGCACAGGGAATTGCCCATCCCTACACCTACACAGATCTGAATATTTGCAGAGGCCACATCTGTGTGCCAAGCCTGAGGACCAGGCTGCCCCCACCTTTGGCATAGGAGGATGAATCCACCTTTGAAGATTGCCAAAGTGACTAAGTCTCCCCACATTTGCACCACCTCAGGTGGTGGAGCTCAGCAACCACTGCTGGGATACTCACGGCCAGTGCCACCAGGACAGGGGAAACCAAGGACACACCACAGTGGTGAGATAAGAGACAGCCCCTGGCCAACAATACCTTCTCCAAAGGCTTTATAGCCCAACACAAAGCTGTAGCCTGACCTGTGCCAGAAGGGAGCCACTTCTCCATCCAGGACCCCAAAGGAGCAAAGGAACAAGCTAACATGGACTAAGGAACTTCAGTGCAAGCTCCTGATGGGGAACTACCTGATCTTTAAGATCCCTTCCAAACAGAACCATTCTATGACTCTGTGGAGTGGCCTTCCAGGCGCTCAGCAGGCCTGGCCCTCCTCTGAGGTCACAGTGTGGATGAGAGGAGCAGGCAGGGAAGTGTCACAGGTGCAGACAGGCTCAGGGCAGCCCCCATAGCCCAGCCATGCCGTCACCTCCCTGTAGCCACAGCCCAACCTGGCACTTCACCACAGGTTACCTCCGGTGTGAGGAGTTAACGCTCATCCCCCAGTAAGCCTGATGAAAAGGAGACAAAAAAGCAGGATGCTGGTGAATGACAGCAGCGGGTGGCCCAGCCCTGCACACAACGGGCACAGCCAAGTGTGTCTGGCACCAGACAATGGTTGCGCCGGAGGTGTGTGGGACAGCAGCACCAGCACCGTTCTCACAGCAGGGGACCCAGCCATGTCACCTCACAAATCCACTCCACACTCCCAGCTCTTCCCCGAGTTGGGTTTGTTTTTTCTGTGTTGTCCTTCCCATTGGGATATTAGCAGCTCTGAAAAGAAAGCAGGTCAAGCCCCCTCAAATGGTGCATTTAGAGCTTCCCCTTGGGTTCCCATGGCTTTCTTGCCTTTTCCCCACTGCCCTGGAAAGTGCAGCTGGATTTTGGGGTGGAAGCCTGACCCCTGGGCTGCCTGACATCAAGTACTGCTAATGCGTTTTGCATTTGTGCTCAGGGACAGGAAATCTCAACTTCCAGTGCCAAGGAATTAATTTTAATTTATATAGCAAGATCTCAGGCTGCGGGAATTTTTTTCTCCAGCTAATTAAGAGGTTCAATTACCTTTGAGAATCAAAGGGATATTCTGGTACCCAGCTCTGAGAAGCAGATTACAGGCACTTAAGACACAAGGACATCTTTGCTTTTCTACATGTCCTTAGTTCTTGATGTTGATAATTAACAAGAAATTGTCATATTTCTGATTCATCATCACAATGTCCTGTTGACCACATACTGGAAGCCACTGCAACAGGGTAACACAGGGCATTGCTGCTTTCCCTGTGATTACGCATCCTTCCAGCAACATGATCAGCTGGCCCATCACCTGCTGCTCAGGGCTCTGGTAAAACTTACTGCTCATTCATTAACAAAGCTTCATGATGACCTTGAGGTGGGCAATACCTAACAGTCCAGCCTGTGCACAGACCACAAGCTCAGGACTACTTACTCCCAAAGCAAGCAGTGCATTGATTAATTTTGTATTAATTTAATAATAATGATTGTATTTATTTGTAAATATTATTACAAGTAACAATTATAAATTGATACAATAATTATAATAAGTATTGTATTAATTTAGTAATAAATATTACTAAACTGTTGCATGGCAGCCACTCTGCATTGCCCGTCCTACCCAGTGATCCAGTGCAAACAGGAGGACACAACTTGCAAATCCACCCCCTCCCACAAGCTCTTCCCATCAGCTCCTTGCCTTCGTGTTTGAGCAAAGGTTTAACAGTTCTAGCTCTCTCTTCTAACCACTCCCGGACGTCACCGCTGAGCCATTTGCAAGCGGTTAATGTAACTGAATATTCAGATGTGGGGAGAGGGGCGTTCGCGCTAAAGACAGCAGTGAAAGCTTCTGGGAAACCCACAAAGTCCTGCTCTGGGGACTCAGCAGAGTTACACATGCAACAAGGGCTGCAGCCTCAGCCTGGCTCGGCACAGGCTGCACAAATAGACCCTCAGCTATTCACTGTGTTTTAGGGATGCACTGCGCCATTGCTCTCTGGGAAATGGAGTGCTTATGTTAGAAAGCGGTGCCATGCAGTTGTCAGCAGCCCACAGACGCTGCAGGGCTCACACACCCGCAGCAGCAGCCTCCACCCTGACCCTGAACACAGCCAGAAGCAGAGGTGAGGCTGGCAGTGGCAGGAAGACCAACCCTTCCTCTAAAGAAGGGATTCCAAAAACAAGTTTTGTCCATGTGGGTTAGAAATGAAGCTCATGCTGGCAAAGCCGACAGGGGAGATCAGCCTCTGGTACCCAACATCAGCAACTCTCTACCATAACTTGATTACACTGTGGTAGCTTTATCAGGCTTCCCTTTGATGTGCTGACAGCAGCAAATTGGCTGTGTTGAACTTGTGGCCACACAGGTGGAAGCACACACCCCAAAAACATACCACGTGAGGTATTTTGTCGAATGAAGAGGAGATGGCACAGTTGACACCTCGGCAGGGAGAGATGCCTACTGGCATCTTCTCACAGGCAGCTCCAAGAAGCTCCTTTAGATCTGACAACCGACTTATCCCACAGATATTGCCATCCCTGGAAGGCATCCTTTGGTAGGTGGCTGCCAGAGAAAGGGCACATCAGTTGTAATGAGCCATTTTACAAGGACATCTACAAAAACACACAGACCTGTACCAAGCAGAGCATTTGCAGTACAACTAAGTTCCCAGACAGAACAATCTGTTTCTCTTCAGGAGACCTAACAAAAAATCAGGATGCCTTTCCTCTGCAAAGGTTGAGAATAATCAGGGTAGAAGAGAGGATGACAGTTTTTAGAGCATTTATTACCCTACACAGGAAGGCATCTTGCTCCTTGCTGGTGCAGACAAGAGGTTGGGAAAGGACCTAGCTCAGCTCTGGAAAAAGGAGAGAGAGATTACAAAACTATGCTTGTAGTCTCAGCTTAACCCATGAACCTGCACAGCATTCAATGAAAAAGATTGTAAGTGCTCCATCAGCAACACAACCAAGCTACATAGGAAAGAAAAAGAATGGAATGGCAGATCCAGAGGGAAATAAATTTACTCCAGCATTACCTTTCCCTACAGCTTGCTACTTACTGAAGAAGCAGCAAAACCTCAGTGCGCTTCAAGATACAAACGCTGACACAGAAATTTAGAGCCCTGAACCACTTCCAACAGGGAAAATATACTGACCGCAGTCTCTCTGGAGGTCAAACAAAATCAATAGCCTTTCTCTCCAGTCTGTCTCTAAGCTTGTTTCAAAGACATCCAGAGAAAATGGATCATCTGTTGTTGTTGTGTGTGGCTTTTGGGTTGGGCCTTTTTATAAGTGGTCAAACATTCATAGAAGCATAAGAACTCCTTCCTCTACAAGCATACTGAAAGGATTGTATAGAAGTCAACACTGCCCATCAGTTTTACTACACAATAGATGAGTTATCCACTTCTTGGGGAGGAAACCGACCTGGAAGCTAGTTAGTGCTTGGCAAGAGAGGAAAAAATAAATCAATGTGTTTGCTTGATTAGGGTACGTTTAAAGCTGGTTGTCAATTACTTCAACACAGTTTGCTGTTAGAGAGCACAACAATTTAGCCCCAGGAGCTGAAGTTTGCTGCATTTCTTCAGATTCCTCCTGCTGAGAGAGATATTGGCTGCAGCCAGGTCAGGCTCACCGGAAGAGAAGGGGTGAGGCTGATGCCACAGCCACGGAGTGAAAGCATGACATCGGATACAGCCAGTGGTGACAGCTTCCTTCTGTTCTGAGCACACAGCACACCAGGCTCGTGTCCAGAGAGGAGCAGAGACGACAGCTGGTTCTCACTCTGGTACACAGCGCGCCTCTCCCCTCCCCAGCACACACCTTCTGAGATAAACTACAGCTTACACACCCTTGTGCAGAGGGTATCATCCCTTCCACACAAGTGGGTCACTCCAAGCTGATCAAAAGGGCAGAATTAAAGGGGGAGAATTAAAAATGTTGCCTATCTCCAATTTTTAAAGTAATACAAATTCTTAAAAATCTCAATACAAAAATCACAAATGGGGACAAACCACAAAATTAACTTCTCAAGGGTCCCACTGAATGCATCCAAAGGAAAATCACTGCCTTCAGAGCAAGGGATCACCAATGGCTTTACCTGCCCAGTTCTGTTCTGATAATCAGTGTTGAAAGACACTCTTCAAAGCAATAATTCAGGCTGAGAAGGCTCTTGAGAGGTGGCCCAGCTCAACCCTCTGCTGCGAGCAGGACCAGCAGGGCTGGGGACCATCACTTCTCAGCTGTGCTCCAGCTGCCCTGCAGTGGGTGAGCCAGTGACATCCTGATGTAAGCACACCTAAGGGTGGCATTACTGTGTCACAGGCATGGCTAGAGAGGGACAGACACATCTGCAGCTGACTGAGGCCCCAACACCAGCAGCACTGAGCACTGACCCCAGCAGAGTCAGCTGCCCCAGGCCATGACCGTGAGGCTTTGATGCCCTCGCTGGCACAGGGAGTCACGTTTGCCAGCAGGCACCCATCCCACACTGCCACACTGCTCGACTGCTGCTGGCAGAACCTCCACAGGCTGTGCTCAAGCCACACTGTGTCTCCAATTGCCCTTCCAAGCACAGCACACCCTGACTCACGGCAACCCTGCACTCACACCACGGGAAGGGAAGGAGGGTTTTTTTCCCCCCAGCCGATGTAATAGACGTCTCATTTCTGAGAGAGCACATTTAGCATCCTATCGTTAGGACCTTAGTCCTGCACCCACACAGGTCTAAAGGTACTGGAAAATCCTGGGAAAGGTCAGAACAGGCTCCAGCAATGGCGACCGTCAAACGTCCACCCCAGCTCCAGTAGCAGCAGGAACAGCCAAGGCTAGGAGCTAGAAACAAAAGTGCTGTTTCTTTGTAAAGCTTTTCATCTCCCCTCCTCCAGCAGCGCCCCCCCCGCCCCCCCAAGGTGGGACAATTTACCCGGTGACTATAAAGCTCTTACATGTGCTTGTTAGCACCCCCAAATTAATAGGTGTAAAGTCAATATCCTTTTGCCTATTTACTCCTAATGAATCACCAGTCAGAAACTTCACTTGAAAAAAACAGTTACAAATGCAGATGCCGAAGCAAATGAAATAAAGGCAAGAATCACAAACGTTGCACAAAGGCAAGGGGCTGGGCACACCACACAGCACCAGGCCATTGTCACCGGCTCAAACCTAACAGCTTTGATTTGCCTCCCACCGGCTAAAATGGTTTGAAATGCAAGGTCTGAACAAAGGTGCAGGACACAGGAGGAATGGAGGCACTGCTGGGCACTTAATCTCCTTTCAGTCTCACACAGGAGCTCCAGGAGTGGCTCTGTTGAAGTCAGTAGAGTTTCAAGAGCATAGGAAAAAAGATAATCAAGCCTTGGCTGCAACAGAGATTCAGCCCTGTGATCCCTCCATGCAACCAGCAGAAACCTTATTGGGGGTTTAAGCTGAAGTTACCTTTAGGAAAGTTCGGCATTGGAACCTGGGCTTACATTACTGATCCCAACAGGACAAGAGCCGCTTTTGGGAGCTGGGGTGTTCACCCTCTAACTCAACCCAATATGTGATTTGAAACCAGGAGCCCAAAGCATCCCCCAGTCTGCTTCAGCACTCACCCCTGCAAACTGTGAGCCTTGCAGCTCTCCCTGGCCAAGCACTGGGGACACCTGCACAGTATTTTTTAGATTTATCTGGTGCTTACATGCCATCCTATTCCTAGCCCTTACCTGCTGCTGCTCTGCTCTAAGGTACTCACATCCTCCAAAGGTTGTGGGCAACATTCCCTGATGCTACAGCTCCCCTCTCACATTCCATCAGACACTTCATCTCCTGCTTGTACTTCCAAAAGCACTTGAGAACATCAGGTGTAAACCAAAGCACACTGGCTCGAAGCCAGGATCGCCCACCATGTGGTCAAATTCCAAAGGCTCACATCACCATTGAGCCACTAAGGAGCAACATCTGCTCCTCTGGCCCACCAGCCCAGCTTTGGTTTGAGGCCAGAGCAGCTGAGCAGCAGAAAACAAGGTCTCCTCTCCACAGTGCCACCTGGGGCCAGACCCTTCCAGCCAGCACAGCTGCCGTCACTGCTGGAGAACACCCAGAACTTGCCACAGCTGAAAGAGGCAGAGCCACAGTGGATGGTGGAATTTTGCTCCTATTGCTTTGGGAAGAAAGGCACAGTTATTGGCAGCTGTGAATGCAGAAGAGGAGAAGGCCTCTGGGCACACGTATCAGCCAACAGAGACAAGGGCAAAAAAAACCTGAGCACCACCCAGTCATGATCCAAGCTCCACCACTCCAGGCAGCATCAGAAAAGGACAGACACATCCCCAAGGCATCTACAGCACTACTCAGGGACACAAAGCTCAGGGTATATTGAGGTCTCAGCTCCTACATCACCATAAAAACATGAACTGTCTATTATGGGCATTCAGAAAACTGAAAGTTCTTCAGGGACCAAAGTGGGCACTATTTATTGCTGGCACAACTCATTAAGAGGAATGCTCGCCAGTGCAGCCACGTGCCCATCTCCCTTGAACCCAAATACCCCCACTCTTCCTCAATGGAAGAAAAAGTAGGTGTTTTTTCTTTTTTACTGGGACTTTCTCACTGCCCTTACATCCAGCTCGCCTTCCACTTCTTGTGAGCACTGTGACCGCAGACACTCCACACGTGTTCTCCTCTGCATCTGACTGGCAAGCACTCTGGAAAATGCCAGTATTGGAATGGCCTGGATTCAGTGGTTTCTGAATGCTGATCAGACACTATTTTGTTCAAGCCACAGATTGTCATTTTTGGGGGGTATTTTCAGCTCCCTTTTTGGATTCTTCCAGCCTTCCAAGTGTTATGCAATTTCTCCTCTTCACTGCTTCGTTATTTTTCACCTTTCTGCTGAGCCCGGGGCTCAGTGTAGCTCTGCAGGGCCTGGGCCCTGTTCTTGCAGAGTGCCACACAGTGCTACTGGCATTGTTAATTTGCTGTGCTCCACCTTGCAGCTGCAGAAATTCCTGACTATCTGCTTTTTCAAAGAGCTGAGGTGAAATCCGAGTAACTGAAGTGCCTTATTTTTTTATAAATTTAACATCTTTCTTGAGGAAACCCCAACCTGAAAACAGGAATGGTCTCACAGCATTTCAAAGCACCAAATAATTACTTCTAACTAGGCTACCAGTGTGGTCTCCATTAGCACTGTCTCCTTAGCATCTCTCCATCTGCAAAGCTTTGATCCTGCTGGCACACCGTGAGGGGAGGGGGTTCTGGGCTGAGGCAGGGACACATGAGGTCACTGAGATGATGACATTCATGCCACATGTCCAGTGTCAGGAGGGTCCAGCCCCAGTGTCCCACCAGCCCAGCTCTGCAAGTGGAGCAGGAGATGCTCGAGGTGAGTGGTGCTGCCAATGCCAACACCACCACGAGTCTCCAGGAATCTGACTTCAGGAATCTCAAAGAACAGCCGAGTGAGGTTCCATGGTACCTTCAAGGAGAAGTGTAATCTTCACATCAAGTTTTGTGTTTCCCATCCTGTCGTTAGTTCGGCAGTTCTTAAAATGGTTATTAACATTTCTCATTTCTTCCAAATGTTTCTTGTGAAGGAAAAAATCTCTTTGGCCACTTGACATCATGTATGGGAATATTCACCCAAAGCAAAATGTACAAGAGCATTTATGGACAATGTTTTCCTTCCTTCCTCTCCAAAGTAAAAGCAATTAAAAACCCTTTTGGAAATGCAGACTAGACTATTTGTAAGGTACTTTAAACTGCACCCCAAGAACCTAAATATTTAATGACTGGCCAAATGCTTAGACATGGGAAAACCTCAGAGAGCACAAAACAAGGTTTGGTAACTGACACCAACACAGAGCAACCACAGTAAACCCAAAGGAGCTCTCAGCACTTGTGCACAGAATCATTCCTGGCCTAGAAATTTATTTAAAATTATGCAAACTTCTTCCATAACTTCATCACAGAATGGTTTGGGTTGGAAGGGACCCTAAAGATCACCTCCCAGTGTCCCCCAGCAGTCCTCAGTACAGATTTCAGACAGAAGTAATCACTGTACTGACAAGCACAGCACATTTCCAGAGCCATGGTGGAGAAATGAAAGCCATAAGTTTGTTTCTGTGTTATTTCATCAGAGCCAGGGAAGAACATTTAACAAAGCAGCTGCTTCACCTTCATGGGAAAGCACCATAAACACAGCAAGGCAGGAAAAGATAACATCATATTGACCTATCTTCAGGGGCTGGCATTCACATTTTCATAAAGTGTTTAAGAAGATAAATCACTATAGTAATAATATTTGTATTGATTATCTAAACTGAAGCAGCAATTGATTCCATTGTCCCACTTCCTCTTAAATTGCTCACAGATGGGATCCTATTTCATATTCTGCATTTCTAATGGGAACACTTAAATCACAGTGCAGAACTATATACACACACGTAAACTGTTAACAAAAACCCTTTTATGTCTTGCATCAAAATAAAGATTTTTCACTTTGTAGCTCCCTTTCCACTCCACACCAAAATTAAAAATGACAAATTATCAGCAGATCTCTAAATTATCTCTCCACATTATTTCTGGGTCCCTAACAGTTGCTGACAGACAGGCCTATGCTTTCCAAAACCTGACCAGTGCTTTTGGAGACTTGAAGTTTGGACACAGAGTTAAAAGGAGATTCTTTTTTTTTCCCCATGGAAGTCAAGGCTCTTTAAACTATCTCAAGATCCAGGAGTAGGGAAATCGAAAATCAGTGTGGCGTCAGAGGGAAAATAAATGAAAGATTTTGTTTTTAGTGCAGGTACTAAACAAGGACTGCTGCAGAGAGACTGGGCTTCAGGTGTGATGCTGGTTGCAGCAGGAGCTCAGGACACCAGCTATCGAAATCAAAAGTAAGGAAGTTGGCAACAAATTAATTGTTCAAAATAGCTTTGTCATGAATCAACAAGGCTTGCAGTTTTCTTAAGCTTCTCATCCTGCTCAAGTTTTTCCCCACCCTGACACAGGCACAGAACGTGGCAGAATAAAAACTGAATGTCTTCAATGTACAGATGGTTTGTATAAGATGCTTACAGTGTGTTTCAAATGGAACCTTTCGGAGCCACCAGGAAGGTGAGGACAGCCCAGAGACCTTGCTGCCCCAAGCAAGCTGGGAGCCCCAGCCCCAGCTCAGCTTCCTGCCTCACGCACGGCTCAGCAAAGCTCTGAGCTGCCTGAAGCTTCAGCTCATCCCCTCATCTGCTTTCAAGGAACAGCCTCACCACGGCCGCACTGCAGATGAAAAGGGGAGATGTTTTAAGGAACAAAAATTAATACAGCTCTCAGGGATTGCTGGGCAAGCAGAGAAAAGCCCAGAGCCACAGCACAGCAGCTGGAGGGTGAAAGCTGCTCTTCTCAGGCCAGTCCCCAGGACCCATATGACTGTACAGCTGCCATGGTGAATGATCATCCCCTGCACTGAGGTCAGCTCTGCCCCCAGGCTAAGTAAATGAAAATAAATTGTTTAGAAGATAAAAGGTCTTTTAAAAAATTTATTTGTCTTGTTATGATGTCAAAGCTGTAATGGGAAGAGACTGCAGGCAGTGATACGTCAGTTAAATGGGAAACAGCCATCCTGATGGGTCAGCACAATAAATTATAACGCAGATCCCAGTTCATGCGGGACTTGGGGCTGAGCTGCACAGACAGACAAACCCTTGCACGCACCTGTTCTCGGCAAGAAAAGCAACTTGGAAATACACACGGAAAAATTGTGGAAATACAGCGATATTTCACAAATATGAATTGCTGTTTGGACTATATATCTTGTTTTTCTTGCAGATAAATTGTGAGTATTCCAGCCACAATAAGTTTTGCTTTTTACTCCTGCTCTTCCCAGGAGAAGGATCAAAATTAATTTAAACTATTCCAGGAAGGATAAGGGTTAATCAGATTTCCCAAGGCAGCTTGCCGTTAAGGTGCCAGAAATACTGAGGGGAGAGAATGACTTGCTAAAGATGGGACAATGGCACTGGTATTTTCCATTTGTTTCCAGGCTTTCAGATAGAACAAATGGGAGTCATTAGTGAAATGAGTTTAGAGAGTTCTAAATTAGCTGTCAGGCTGCCAAGACCGAAGAAGTGCTATGTCAGCCATTAATTCTGGAGAGCACTGGATTACCCAAATCTAGAAAGGAATCCTGCAAAACTGAGAGTCAATTAAAGGAGGCTATTTTGCTATAAGAGTATTTTCCCCACATATTACACCTCCTCATGGAACAGAGCCCACTTCTACCACAAATGAAATCTCTGGCAGGATGGAGTGTGGCTGATGTCTAGACAGCTGTAATGTGCTCTCGGTGGGCAGGTCCGCTGGCATCTCAGGGCAGCTCCAGCTCGAGCAGGACGTAGGGGCTGCAGGGCTCGCCACCCCGGCTGGAATGCCCCCAGGAAGTGACACCCGTTTACCTCAGCTCTGTACCACCCAAAGAAGCACATCTGTGTGGGGCGTGATGTCTGTGTCCAGAACGGCTGTGGCATGTGGAGGTCACACCCA
The DNA here is from genome assembly GCA_013400315.1 of Bombycilla garrulus. NCBI lineage: Eukaryota > Metazoa > Chordata > Aves > Passeriformes > Bombycillidae > Bombycilla > Bombycilla garrulus. The sequence continues at coordinate 780,810 of VXBU01017146.1, forward strand.
GCATCGTGTGCATAGCTTCCCTTCCCTTCCCTTCCCTTCCCTTCCCTTGCCTTCCCTGAACTTCCCTGAACTTCCCTGAACTTCCCTTCCCTGAACTTCCCTTCCCTGAACTTCCCTTCCCTGAACTTNCTTCCCTTCCCTTCCCTTCCCTTCCCTGTCCTCCAGACCCCGCTAACGAACCCAATCTCTGCTAAGCCCCCAAACCTCCTGTCCCCCACAAGTTCTGAGCTAAACGCACTGAACCCGGGGGAGCCTCACGGCGCTGACACTGCCTCAGTGTGCAGTGCTGGGATGCTGATGTCCCACCTATGCCCTGCCCCTCGCACAGGCTATCCCCAAATAAAGCCTCCGCGCTGTAGACTAAAGAGCTTATCAGTGGGAAGGTTTATAAAACACAGGGTTTATAACCTCCTGAGGGACCTGACAGTATTTTCGAAACTGTGATGGAATGGATCCATGGACAAAACACCTCCTGGAACATGCCGATTAGTGATGTACCTCCACGCCGCAGCCCAGCCTTCGGGACACCCAAACACTCTGCAAATTAAAGTTCCCTCCACTGAGAGGAGCAAAGGGCTCTCACACCTCTGCACTAATGGCTATCGCTGCTCAGTGCCCCGCAGGACAGCGGTAGCTGGGGACAAATTAAACCAAAAACCCCATGGCTGTGAAATACAAATGAGGCACAAAATGCCTTCAGCCAACCAAGAGAGCTCTGTCTGCCCAACTGTGCCGGATACACAGATCGTGAACAAACAGGATAGAATGTCTTCTGCCTTTTGTGAAATGAAAATAAATGAAAGGATCTAAGGTTTCAGGTCACTGATCCTTCTCTTCCCTATCTGTACCATTTATCGGAGGTAGAATATAAAGGTTCCAGGTCCTTTATTTTTTTTTTTTTGGGTCAGCACTTTAATGGTTGTTTTTGTTTTTTCTCCTTCATCCTTTCATTTTCTGAATGAAAGGATCACTTAGGAACCTGTAAAGTAATAATAAGCTTATAATAGGAGTATTGTTTTTCTGGGCCAGTGCAAATTCTTTCTGAATAGGTTGAAGAGATTAAAGTAAAAATACAATTTGTAAATAGATCAGTCTTTTAATTAGTTTATAGTCTGTTAAGAGATAATATTCTGCTCACATAGATCATCTGTTATCTGAAGATCTTAGAGCACTTTAGGAACATCAATTAAGCCTTTAAAAAAACAACCTTGGGAGATAGGTAAGTGTATTTAGATTAATTAGTGTTGCTGTTGGCAGCAGGCATTATTATTAGGTTTAATTTAGTCCAATAATTGACTTATCTGTTAATGGATTCTAATTCATCTGAGAAGGGATCAAATCCATCTGATTAAAAGGATTATGTAGACTCAATTAATTCTATTAACTGACTTCATTTGCCATTTAATAATCTGACACACGGGGCCAGATCTTGACCCCAAAGAATACATAAACCAAAAATTACACAATGGAATTATTATGACAGCAGAATTAAGCATTGCAGAGCATGCATTTTGTCTTGTGCATGGCATTTCCACACCTGGATAAAACAGTCAAGGGGGATTCCTCTGGCCAGATCCCCCAGCCCTGCAGCATCATTCCTCCCTGATCCAGGTCTGGCTGCTCACTCTGCTCTCCTTGGGGTGGCTGCTTGGAAAGCAGCAGTTCCCTGCCTGAGATCTGCCACCTCCTCTCTGTTATGGGCATTCTCTGCAACCAAGAGTTGAGAAGTTTTACAGAAGTCAATAAACCTTGCAATAAAAGTAACCTCCCTTCAAAAGCAGGACAACCCTCCCATTTGGAAGCTGGATATGTGCAAAAAAAAAAAANAAAAAGGAAAGAAGAAAAAATTTTAAAAAGCATCTGGACACTGTTGTGAATGTAAGGGAAGACAGGAAAGAGAAGCTACAACATTATTTGCTCCGCTATCCTAAAAATGGGCTGGTGATAACACCAGGGACCTTCACCCTGACAGAGCTTCCCACGTGAACCCTCAGCCAGCGCGGCCCTTGCTTGATGTCACCTTCTCCTAGCTGGACCAGGCTTTTGAGAGAATTCACGGCTGGATGCAGCTCACGGACACGTTTTCCCGTGTCTCTTGCCTTTCCTCAGACACTTCTTAGACGTGCTCGTCCTCCCAAAGCTTCCCCACGCAATCCTTAAGCCACCAATCCACATCCCCCTTGCCCGTGCTCCCTCAGCAGAGCTGGGGCAGGAGCCGTGGGAACCGGTGCCATCTGCGACGGTGGCACAGCCCTGAAGCCAGTGAAGCCCGGCTCTGTCACACCATGCCTGCACGGCGGCAGCCGGAGAGGGAAGGAGAGGGAAAGGGCACGGGGACACTCAGCCTTCTGCTGCGTGGGAGGAGAGGTGTCCTCCCCCAGATGCAGACCTGACTGGCAAGACGGAGATGTGGATCAAAAGTTTGCAACTGTTGAGATCCCCAGACCCGGTTTAAGCCTCTCTCTGGTCTTGATCAAAGGTTACTCCATAATAATGCCTCAGGGGGAGGGGTTACTGGCACTTAATGAACCCTGTGTCATTGCCTTTGTGTCCAGTTGGGCCGTAACACAGATGATTCTCACTCCAGTAACTCCGACATCTCTCCCCGCTCCGTTATCCCAGACTGGAGCTTTGCGTGGTCCCATCCCGGCCCACCGTCTCCCACCTCACTGCCTCCGAGATTATCATGCTCCGAGTGTTCCGTGCCGAGCAGGACCAAGAGCAGATTTCCATAACCTTTCACAGGGCTCGGGGCGAGAATGCTCCACAGCCTCAGCGCACTTGCTGAGAGGCTCCGGCGACGGAGTTGGGCGGGGTCTGGGGGTGCAGGCAAACAACCCACGGCTGGAGCACTCCGGCAGCCGGGAGCAGGGTTTGGAGACAGGCAAGGATGGCAGAGGGTTTGGAGACAGGCAGGGATGCAGGGAGAGAGGTTTGGAGGCAGGCAGGGATGCAGGAACGGGGATTTGGATGCAGGCAGGGATGAGGGAGCAGGGCTTTTGAATGCAGGCAGGAATGGGAGAGAGCGGTTCGGATGCAAGCAGGGATGCAGGAGCGGGGTTTGGAGGCAGACAGGGATGCAGCAGCTCCCGGCCGGGAATCTCGGGCTCTGCCATGGCGACACCGCCCTCGGCCACGAGCACGCTCCCGCACGCGCGGGTTTGTTGTTCAGACACGATTGCATATGTATGAAAGGGACAAGATGGGCTTTGACACATAAATTAGCACTTGTCAGCTGCTCCTGGGAACACTTCCCTGCTGCACCCACTGTAAATGCTGCCTTCTTTCACCGAGAGAAAAACTCCATCACGGCACCTAACAGCCACCGCAGGCAGGAGCCGTCCCCCGGCGGGGGCAGCGCCCAGCGACTCGTTTACATATCAGAGCTCACGAGGATGAATGCCATAAAATGACACAATAATTAGCAGCCAAGTGGTACTTTTCACTCCTGTAATATCTGGAAATTTGGGAATGACAAAAGACATGGTTGAGGAGACCTCAGGGCAGGGTTTTCTCTGAGAGAGAAGCTGACCCCACACAAGTGCCTTTGGGGGTCACTTCCTACCTGCCAGGTGCTCTCTGGCTGTCACTTCCCGCACCTGCTCCTGCACCCGCGCCGGCAGTGGCAGCAGCTGCCCTCAGAGCTCAGTGTGTGCCTCATCTGTCCTGAAGCTTCCTGAGGGAACAACCGCTCCCAGATCTTGACCTGCCCTCCTCGCAGCTCAGCTCCACCTCACCAGTGGACAATCTCATATGAATGGTTGAGCCAGCAAACTCTCTCACACACCTCTGCAGCAGCACAGGAACACGCGGCACTGCACATCCCAAACATGAACAGAATCAGCATTCTCAACAGCCCCAAAATCCTCCCAACAGCCAACTAGAATCTCAGCAGCAACCATCTCAAAATGAACCAGAATTACAGCATTTTTCATAGCCCAGCCTCTAGCAGCATTTCCAACATGTTGCTTGTGTGCTGATCACAAGAATGGTTGGATGTGCTGCTAGCACAGGGTAAGTATTGTTTTTCCTGCAAGATCCACACACTCAAAGATTCAGCTTGAACTCTGGGGTACTTTCAAAGCTCTCAAAGTCTAATCTCCTTTTAAACCAAATATCCCACCACCTGAAAAGATGGGAGTGCTTCATTCAAACACGGGATGCACCCAAACACAAGCCTAAGAGTTCATGGGGAAAGGACTTCCCCGACAACCAATTTAGGTATCATTTATGAATTTCAGTAAACACACTATGAGCTCATGGCTTGGGCAGAAAGACATTCTCTTCAACTGTATACTAATAAATTGGGGCAAGGCAGTACTGTGGGAATTGCCTGCAGCTGGGAGCAAAACAAATCTCATGTTCTTAACCTGGAAAGGCTTTTTAACTTTTATTTTGTTTTTTATTGATCTTATTATGTTTTCTCCCAAGAGTTGTTGTGTTGTTGTTCTGTTCTTAGCACAACACCCTCGATTAAAGCCTCTGTCCTGACGTCTGGGGGATCCCAGTAAATATTCTTACCATATTTATCTCCATCTTCTCCTTTGGCACTGATCCTTCTGCCAAGCACTTGGATGTGCTTCCCGCTTGTCCTGCTGTAGAGCTGATAGAGCCGAAGCTGCTTCCTGCTCACATCATCCCTCGCCCGTGTCTGGTTCTCCACGTGTATCCGAAAATCCACATTCTCCTCAGCAGCAAACATCTGAGACGGGTGGGGAGTGGGGAGAGAGAACAGAACAGACCATGAACACAACAAGGCTCTGGGGCAGAGGGACTGCACACCAGCCTGCCAAGGGCACTGGCAATGGGGGACTCAGATTTGGCTGAGTGGTATCAGGCAGTGGTACCACCGCCTTCACTTAGCAGTAGTATCAGGCACTTGTGTGTAATTCCACCCAGAGTTGGCTCTCCACACTAAACTAAACCTGGGGGTTTACGGTCAAACTGGGGGGTTTTGAGTAAAAACTTCTGCTCATCCCTGCTTTGATTTAATCCTGGTCAGCCACGCTGACCGTAAATTAGGCTCTCCACTGCATACGCACAGCCTCTACCAGGCTACACGGGCACAAATTGGAAAGTGGGGAAAGCCAACCCCTTCTCAGAGATTTGGTGCATTACCTTCAGCAGCTGCACTGATTCTCTGGGTTAAATGCAGGGAGAAGTCAAAGGAAAACTCTCTTCCTGCTGCCCTTAACAGATTGGACTTGATCTTCACACTGGCATAAAATCCACTTCAATAGAAGTGTCACTTGTACACTCTTCAGCTTAACTGTTTGGCCAGCTCTGCTCTGCAGTGAAGCCACCTCATGGTCACCATCCATGGATGTGTTTCCATCCACCTCAATAGGGCCACGGGGAGAGATCACAAGGAGTAGTGAGACTCAAACCAGCTTTTCCACCAGTGGCTGTGATCAGCAGGGGTCTAACAGCCTCAGCCACCTCATCTGTTTGTTCTGGCCAAGGGAGTAAATTAACCTTAGTTTACTACAGCTTAAAATATTACCATAAACTTTTTGTTTAGTCTCCTATTTTAAGTATTTCCAAGAAATATCAAAACAGGAGTAAGTCCCACTTTTCCTTCCAAATAGTCCTCCTGACTTGCCCAAGGACAGAGGACCCAACAACACCAATGCCTTCCCAAAGGGGGAGACTGGGCAGCATGCACCCAAAAAGCTCCTGAACCCAAACAATAGGAAAGCCCAAAAATTGCTCCACAATCTGTCCATCTGTGACTTGTGGAGCATTTGTACCACAACATCCACACTGTCCACTCCAAACTCACAATAACATTTTGGGCAACATTTTGGTGGAAGACTCCCTATACAGGGCAATAAATTACTTAGAAACATGGCCTGTAAGCAAAAGTGTTCTGATGTACCAGTGTGGGGAGGGAACTGGCAATGAAAATGGAAAAGGTCAATAAATCCTTGTTCAGATCCAATCCACTCTAAAACACATAAAGGAAGTGACCACAACACACCAAGAAGCCCCACTTCAGCCTCCTGCACATCATCTCATACCAGCAAATACTGTGAAGCCTAAAAGTCAAAACCTCAACAGAACTTTGCAGCATTCCCAGTTATCCAGGAAACACCCAGGCCTGCAACAGGAAGAAAACCTCAAGCAGGCAGTGCTGCTGAGCACCAGACCTTCAGAATGCACCGTGAGCCAAAGCCCAAGCTTAGCACAGTGGCAGCAGCAAGGTGGTTCCCAGTGATGCTGTGGGATTGCTTTTGGTGCTGTTACTAAAATCTGGGATTTTGGTATTCGACATTTTGAGGAGAAAGTGGTTTAGCTCTGATTTTGCTGTCAGAAGCCCATAGGGAGCTGAAGGCTGGGCAAGGGAGGCTCAGGGCAATGCTGGGACATTCACAGTGATCTCAGAGGTGACAGATAGGGGTCACAATATTTCCCACTCTCAGAAAACGGCACAGCCAGGAGCTTTGACCCAATGCTGGGGGTGTGAGAGGAGGAGCAGCCCCTGGCCAGAGGGCATGGCAGGGTGCAACAGCAAGATGCTGACAGAGCTCTGGCCAGCACAGAGTCAGGCTCTGCTTGCTCTGCACTGCCCAGGTACCACAGCTACACCTGAGCACAGCACACAGGACTTGGCTTTTGACAGAAATCATACTAATTTCTTTTTTTCTTGCTACGTCTTTTCTTGCTTTCTTTTCAAATCCCATTGTTGCAAAGGATGCTTAACTACCAAACCCAGAGATGTTCCAGTCATGCTGACAGTCTGCCTTGTACCCACAAAGCAAGGCTATTTGCAGCTAAAATTCTGGTTCCATCATTTTAAGATTTAAAACAGATTTTAAATCAAGATGACGTCGTTACATTGCTTTCATCACATGTTAATGAATTTCACATTTTTCTAGAAAAGAAACCAAAACAGGTGGGGTTTGAAGTAGGGGGAAGGGCAGGTTGCTTTGCTTTTTTGGAAACTCCCAACAGAAAATGCAATCTGTTTTCCAAAACATGTTTTAATTCTCTTCTAATTGTCTCTGGAGCACTCACACTGCAGAGGCCCCAGCCCACAGCTGCAGTGCCTCAATGGGCTCAGGAGCACCCACAGAGCCTCCTGCACAGTGCTCAGCTCCAACACGTCATCAACACACCTGTGCACCTTTGTCACCACTGTTCTGCCTAAGATCAGCTAATTAAGTGCCCCTTTCCTTTGCAAGAAGGGCACCAGCAGCACAGGGGGTGACATATCCTCCTCCCCTGTCCAAGGAGCTGGCTGGCATCACCCTCAGCCAAGCCCTGAAGAAGCTGATGCAGGAAGCAGCAGGTGATGCTGATCCCAAAATAGAGTCAGACTAGTCCACCACTTCCCTAGGAAGTGCCCGATTCTGACCCAGCGCAGAAATCCTGGAGGAGGAACACACTACAGGTTCCCCTTGCAGCTGATCTATCCCCTGGCCAGAAGCCATGATCAGAGTAGTGAAACCACCCAGATTTAGCTGCCTGCTTAAAGATAAGCTCACACGTAACCACCCTGTGGAAACAGGATGCTCTGCTGGAGGGTGACCAAAGGGAATTAACCATGCCAGCCTGAGCTGCATCTGGCCTGCAGCAGAGAATAGCAATACCCAAAAATAAGCTTTCAAGCAGTGTTGATTCATGAGATAAAACCTATTTGATCTTTGCTAAAATCCACTGTCACGGGACCCCTTCCCTACAGGGTGTACTCCCTCGAGCAGCAAACCTCTCTGAGATAAGGAAGTCCATGTATATATATCATAAGAGAGACTCTTCTATAAACCTCATAAAAATTGGTAACATATGTCTCCTTTGGCAACTGATCACCAACACTCAGTCAGGGAGGTCACCTGAAACCAAGTACACCCACCCACAAATACACTTGAATGCAAAAATGTCTTTAAGTCCCTTAAACTGAAGGGTTTTCACTCCTGTTCACCAAAGCAAGTTTTCCTTTTTTGTTTTCACTACAGAAATGTTATTACTGCACATAAACATATCATACACAAACTGAGAGCCTTTTTTTGCCTTTCAGTCTGAACATCCACACCTCCGTGTAGGCAGCAAAGCAGACCCTGGGTCCAGAGCTCCACACAGCTGGTCCCTGAAGGGAAGGACTGCTTGCGCCTTCTAGCTCCAGAGCAGCACTGTGGGACACAGGAGACAGGAGTCCTCCAGGGATCTGGGGTTGTATTATGATCTGTCTGGCATCTGTCCAACTGGTATGGGCCACTGTCTGTGTGTGCCGATTTCAGCATCTCAGGATAGTGGTTTCATACAACTCCATCTCATTTTGGCAACAATTTATAACCTGCAAAATCCCAGCTGTTAAATTAGAGCATTGAATTTGGTTTCATTTTCACTTTTTCTGTTCCATCAGTTCCTTATCCATTTATTATTTATTTGTCACTATACCTTTCAGTGATAATATACAGCTACAAATACAGACGGCTGTCCAGTTTATACAAGGAAATAAACAGCATTTATTTTAAAAACAACCATCACCTCAAGCTCCAGAAGCAACAGCAATGCCTCACTTCTGAAAAGAACTCCCTCGTCTGTTGTCTTTGCCCAATCATTCAAGGTGGAGCATTCAGCCCTACTTCCTTTCCCAACAGCCAAAGGAACCAGAAATGACATCTGTCTTCTAGCAAGTCCACAACGGGTGATTTTCATGTGCTTTTTTGCCAAATGATTCTCAAATAAGAGTGGATTTCATTTTAAATGGCTTTACAATGATCCTTCAGGTTAAAGAATAACTCCCCTCTTTGTCAAATCCCAGACGGAGGGTGAGGGTAAGACCATTTTGCTGAAGCAGACTAAGGTTTCACTGTGCGTTAATCCAAGAAAAGCTCAGGAATGGCGAAAGCCTCCAACATCAGGACTGTGATGTCAGCCCTGCACAGGCTCGTGCCCCATCTCTGCACTCGACAGATGCCTCCTGTGAATGGAGCAGTCCCAGCCCCGCCAAGGTTGATGAAACCCTGGTTGTGCCAAGCCACGTTTACAGGATTTGGCTTTCCACCCAACTAACCTCCATGCACTTCAGATTTTTCTATTTTGAGCTTTCCAGTAACAGGGGATGTTAATCTGTTATTGTTCATGTCACAAAGCATTACAGCATGAGATATCCAAGGCCCACTGCATGGCCAAGTCTGCTGGGAGCTGGACTTCAGAATTTCCTGGTGTTTTGCTATTCATGCTATGGAGCACTCAATAGAGAGCAAACCATATGTCATTCCCCCAGCTGAACCACAAATACAAAATCCCTCTCGCTAAGGGCCATACCGATCGCAAAAGATAAACAAATCAGGCTATTCAAAGTCCTCTCAAACCCCATCTGATAAGCAGGAAATACTTATTACCTTTCAGCCATCAAATCAACCTAATATTAATGATTTTCTCCATGACCTTCTAAACACATGGAAGTTAACTCAATAAGGTCAACAAAAGGATATCCAAGACAGATCTCTTCAAGCCCCTCAAAGGCAACTAACAAACCACTTTGCTTCCATGACTTTGGCAAAATTCCTATATGCAAATCACAGCAGGATTTGCTAGCTCCCCATGACAGCCACCTTCGGCACACAGTGAAACACAATGCACTCCTTTTTCCTCCATTTAACTGCAAAGTCAATCCACCACCAGGATGTTGTTACCTTCATGTCACAGAGCCTAGTCCAGAGCCAGACAGGACTGGATGAGCACTGCTTAGGCATGGTCCCTTCTGTGGGCTCAGAAGCAGGTTTGGAAAAGCAGCTCCATGCTCAGATATTCAGAGAAGGCACTTTAGAGTGAAGCTCTGTACATCCAATGGGAGAGAGGCCATGGTGCAACAGTGCCAGAATTCCACAAATGGATCTAAGCCTTTCCAAACAACAGAACTTAGAGCTTTGCTTTGGTGTTTGTTTCTTCCACCCATGGAATTTTTTTTTTTTCTTGAAAAATAAATATCCAAAAATTTAAGCTCCACTCTAAGCCCTGGAAGATGTCACCATGGATGGTGACTGTGCACCCTTTGGGATGGTGAGAAAGGGCATGGAGCACTGTGGAAGTGGTTGTTCAAAGAGATCAGATATGAGATTCCATAAAAAACTCTACTAGTGGCATTTTTAACATATTTCACTTGAAATAGTTTTTGGTGTTTCTCTTTGGTAAGAAAGCTGGAAAAGGAGAAGGAACTGGGGTGATGCAGGGGTTTAGCCAGCCCGTCCCTTTGGATTTCAGAAATATTAAATAAGACCCAAAGAGAACACATTTCCAGGGCTTGAAAAAGGGGACACAGCTCTGCGAGGTGATACATACTTGGATCCAAAAGCTGCTCTGCAAGCGAAGCCTCCTATCCTCCAGAGAGCTGTCTTGTGCCTTCAGAGAGGCAGACTGAATCTCCTCAGGCAGTTTCAGACCTCTGTTCCCTCTGAAACACACCACCTCTGAGAAATGCAGCCATCACTCAGCCACACTTCCAGCAGCTCCGAGACCCCACCAGCTGTCCAAGCCACACACCGCTGCAAAAGCAACATATATGTCAGCCTTGGGATGGAAGGCATGGTGTTACTGAGCCTGATATGAAATCAGGAGGGAGGCTGCAGGGAGTGCCAAAAAACTGGAACCTGAGAGTTTGAGGAAATGAATGTTTTATGGCCCATCAGTCAGTATTTGACCATTTTCTGGAGAAAGATGATGCCACCTTCAAGAAAACTATGTTTCTCTTTTTGATGGTGGAATGAGCCACAGCCAGAACTATGAAAATGCACCATTTGTGATATGGTGAGATTCTAAACTTTTTGCACCCTGAGAAATGGTAATTCCTGGGGAAGAGCAGGTTTCAGCCTTAATGAATGAGTTTTAGAAGCCCAGCTGGGGGCAGGACGGCACTACCCAAGGCACAGCCCAGCACCAGAGTGGTACTGAGGTGCTCCCAGAGGGGCTCCAACACCCTCAGCTTCTCGTCTGCCCCTGCACCTGCCTGTTCTCACCGGCTCAGAACAGGTCACTGCCAGCAGCCCCCAGGCCACATTATTGATAATGTCACTGTAAGCAGCAGCAGCTCAGCTGCCTGCACGAGGCAGCCCTGGTGTCCCCGTGCCCCTGAGCTGTGCCCTGGGGCTGCAGCACCAAAGGGGCCAAGACTGAACCCCCTCGCAGCACCCACAGGCAGCTCTTTCCCAGTGGGACCAGTTCCTGTGTTGACCAAAGCAAACCAGCCCCACACACCTCAGGGGGGTGAGATCTGAGGGATGCCACAGCTTGCCATGGGCTCTTCACAGTTTGAGCCTCCAAAAATACAGTTTAGACCTTAACTCTTTCTCTTATTTTTCTCCAGATGTGATATATCTTTATGATGACAATGTTGATGATGATGATTATTATTATTATTAGCTAACAGCTGGTATTATTTTACCACACTATCCATGAGGCAAGGAGCAAGCAGGGGTTTTTCTTTCTTCCTTTCTTTGTCTTTTTTTCTCTATTTTAATGCTTGTTATATCTCTGCTATATACTTCCTCTCCACACAGAAATATCCCTTCAAAGCTTGATATTATTGAGCAGCTTTCAACCATGCCCAGCAGAGCCATGTATTCTCTGCATTTGTCTGGCCTTTGTTTCTAGGAATGAAATAACCAATGGCTGAACAGTGTGACTTCGTTTCACTCCTTCATTCCAATACTTGTTCTATTTCTATCCCACTGGGTCGAACTCACCTATTGTGAGACCTCGCTGATTTCAATTACATCAGGGATTAATTTGTTCCATTGCGTTGAAGCTGTTAATACAATCCTGCCTGGCTCTAGATTAGAAAAGGCATGGTGAGACCTCCCTCGCAGGCAGTGTGTTTAACAGCAGTTTTGATCTTCAGTTTTGTTCAGCGGTGGGGTAGGTTTTTTCTTCCCTTTGTGCCCCTTTGCCCCTCTTTTCACAGTCTTCCCCTTCCTTTCTAAATTGCTCTTATCAGAACTGGGTGGTCCTCCTGACTTCCCCTGTGCCTGGCCAAGTGTTGCCTCCCCAAGCCGCTGTCTGGAGCTTGTGAGGGAGGTCAGAGCCGGAAGGTCTGACCTGGTGCTACACAGATGTGACCACTCCAGCTTTGGCACCTCATCTCCCCAAGGGGTGCACTCTCTGCTCCAGAGGAAGTTTCCATGTTCATCCACGTCCCCTACACTCTGTTGACCAGTGACAATGTCCTTCACACAGGTGATGCTGGACCCCACATCCCTGACAGGCTCTGTGCTGCTGTCACCACTCCTCACTGCTCACACCAGGACACACAGATTTCTCAGAAGTCACTTCATGCCCCTGTCCCTCCTCACAGCATCAGTATTGCCACAAAAGAATCTGCAGAACAGTCCCAACCAGCCCCCGTGAAACCATGGAGCTTGGCATAGTACAACTGTCTCCACTACCTTAACAAAAAATCTTATTTTCTTGATGGAGAAAGCACTCCTGCTGAAATAACCTGCCCTGCTATGCAGGAATTAAACCCTTGGCTAGCACAGGTGGCTCTGCACAGGTGAGCACAGGGCTGAGGGGCTGCCTGCCCCTCCCCAGGGCACTGCTGGCTGAGCACATGGGCTGTCCCCATGACCCTCTGCTGCTCATCCAGCTCACCCAGGGTTGGAGGAGCCTGGGTGGCCACAGCAGTGGGGCTACAATGGAAACCAAGACAGAGTTCCCAGCAGGGTGTTCCTGGGACAAAAGCTGCAGCACCCCACTAAAAATACTTACCAGCAATTTGTTCACCTCTTCAAGTGAGACCTGAGTCCAATTACTGAGAAACCTGCCAGGTTTAAAGTACTCCTGACCTTTTCTCCCCTGTCCCTAGGGCAGATGCTCCTGCTGCAAACCCATTTGGCCACAGCAGCAGGGCAGAGCAGAAACTCCAAGCTCACTACCCTGAAAGTGGTCAGGCATTTCCCAAACCCTGGAAAACTGGTGGCAGTTATTCACCACAGGGACTTAAAATGTTGGCTTGAAGCACGGGCCTGCCAGCTTCAAGGTGACATCTTTGCTCTTCTGCTTGATACCAGCCCAGTCGAGATCTCCATAAAAACAGGAGCAAAGGCACAAGATACAGAAAACCCAAGGGATATTCAGGAAAACCCTAGGGATACGCAGGAAAACCCTGCCATCAGAAGGAGATGGAACCTCCCCATAAGAGAATAAACATTTGCAGGAGCAGCACCTCAGCAATTAAGCACTAATGCCTATCCTGGAGCTCCTTTCATCTGGTCCCCTGACATCCTCCAAGGAACACAGATCTCGGCTCCCATTGCAGAAAAGCAACTCCCTCTAGGGTAAAACACGGCAACTGCTGAGCAGTGCACACCAGGTCAGAGCAGGACTCACAAAATAAATTTTTTGCATTGCATTTGCAAAGAAAACAGCCTTGGCCAACAACTGTCTCCACAGCAGCTCCCAAGCAGGTGAGAAGTGGCTTCTCTAAAAGCTGATTCAGCAGAGATGCCTGGGACTGAACTATCCCAAGACACTTTCCTCTATCAGGTGTCCTTTCTGGAAATCTTTTACTAAGCTCCAGTCAGTTCCACTCCTGCTCATTCTGACAAGGTAACACCCAGTGACCCTCTGTGGGCATGGTGCCAAGGGGAAGGGACCTCAGGAGTCCCTGCCAGTCACATCAGCCCCAAACCTGCTAACAAAAGGATCCAGCAGCAGTTTGGCATCCTGATTTCCCTCTGTGACAACCCTGTTGCCACAGAGTCCCCTTCCTGAGGAACCACAGGATGAATCATGGCATGGCCTGGGTTGGAAGGGACCTTAAAGATCACCTGGCTCCAACACTCTGCTTATGGGCAGGGACACCTCCCACCATCCCAGGGTGCTCCAAGCCCTGTCCAGCCTGGCCTTGGACACTTCCAGGGATCCAGGGGCAGCCACAGTTTCTCTGGCCACCCCGTGCCAGGGCCTCCATCCACACCCTCACAGGGAAGCACTTTTCCTAATATCCCATCTAAACATACTCTCTGGCAGTGTGAAGCCATTCCCTTTTGTCCTGGCACTATATCACCTTTTAAATTGTCTCTCCATCTTTTTTGTCAGCTCCCTCAGTGCTTCACCACTGCCTGCTCCTGACTGAGGACTGATCAATTCTGCTTGCACAAGTCACCCTTGATGCCAACCGCAGCCTGTTGTTGCAGGCCAAAGGGCTCCACAAGCATTTTTGCTTCAAGTTATGAACTCTGCTCCAGGCTGTGCCATGGAGTGCCCACAAAATCCATCCATAAAAATCCATCCATCCATCCATCCATCCATCCATCCATCCATCCATCCATCCATCCATCCATCCCACAAAAAGTATCCTGGCTCCGTTGGTTTGTAAAGGCCCTTCCTCCAGCACAGCCAGGATCACCCCATACCTAACAGCAGTCACAGACCTTCTCCTTCCCCAAAAGCACTTTGAAATACATTCCCAAGCCCTATTATCTCTCCTGTTTTTAACACACTCCCTCTATTATCAAGAAATCTCCAAATAATTTATAATCCCACAAACTCCTGCACTTACAGGGCCATAAATCACATTTATAAACACCATCACCTGCTGTTCCCAGGGGTGTGGGCCAGGGCTGGATCAGGCAGCCCCCAGAGCAGCTCCCAAGCTTTCCACACCTGTATGTTCCGAGGAGAAGGGAGCTCTGTTCTGCATCAGCCACAGGCTTGTTCCCTAAGCATTCAGAGAGTATCCCAGCCAGCATCCTGCTTCACTGTGCTCTCCCCATCCAACCCCAACACAAGTGCACAAAAGAGAGTTTTCTTTGCACAAAATCAAACCAAGGGAGGAGGATGTTTTTGGCTATTTTCCTCAAGAAAAGAGGTTGCCCATCTAATAATCCCTAAATGGGCAGTGGGTTGTTGGGCTTTCATGTGTGCCTCTGAGCCTCTCCTCGCTGTGCCAGGTCGCTGGTTTTCTTTTCCACGAAATTGCAAAAACCCTGAATAACAAAGTTTGTGCATGGAAGTGCTGACACAACCCTTAACTACAGCATCCTGAACGTGATACCAGAATAAGGACGCTCCCTGTGTGGCCCAGCCTATGGATAATTAAAGCATTTCAGCAGCCAGCACTGACAGATCATAAACTTCCATGAGCATAAATACCAACAACAACCCAAAAAGATTAGATGGCTTACGGGCGAGGCAGGCTGGGATGATTTAGAGTTGGGGTGGAAGGGTCATTATTGCTGAATAGGTGGGGGTGAGCGAGCCACAGAAATCAATAAACCATTCTGCTCCCAGGGAAGGAAGGGGCCATGCTAATTGTGCAAACACGCATTTTCCATTCCAGGCCCGAGCTCTCCAACTCACCCAGCATGGAGGGATGCAGGGAACCTACTCCACTTGCTGAGGGACAAGGACCTCAGTCTATGACACGTCCCAGGAGCTGTCACTCAAGGCACAGCTCAGCTGAGCCCTCGCTGGGCACAACCTGCTGCTGGAAGCAACTTCAAATGAATGCAGATGCAGGCAACGTTCAGCTCCATTAATTCAATTTTCTAGGGAGTTAATATACAGCTGGCACAGGTATCTCAGTTGCTTTCAGCATCACCATCAAGTCAGAGCTTTTCCAGTACCCAGTTTAGCACTGCAAAACCACCCAACAGGTCCTGCCAGCACCAGTTACCCTCAAGCACCAAAGACAACTCTGGGATCCATTTCACCCTGATCAAATAACCCCATTTGGAAGTTTCCGCCCTGGCATCAGACATGGAGGTGGCCACAGAAGGAGCCACAACAGCTCTCTGGATCCTCCAGCAAGAACAGACCCAGAGCTTTGTAGACGGCTTTCCAGACACAGAGCTGCTGAGGCACAGAGTTCAAAGAGAGCAATTCCTCCCTTGGTCCTCCCCATTCCCAATTTTTCTACTTTTCTTCCCCCACTTTCTTTCTAGGAAACACAGTAATAACAAAAAGACACTTTGGAGAGCAAAGCCTGTTCATAAACAGAATAAATCTATACCATAAAAACACACAGCTGTTTGTACCCAAGGGGCCAAGGATACCCAAAGCCCATTTTTGGGACACACCAAGGAGAGAACCAGCAGCCAGTGGCAATGCTTGCAATTCCCATGAAGAAGCATGAGCTCACAAGTATGTACAGGTGCAAATGGTGGCAGTTTTTACTCCTGCTGATTGGAACTGGGTGCTGGTGGTAAAGCCCAGGGACCTGCTCTGCTCCCGCCACATGAGCCAGTCTCCTCCTCTCTGCCTTTCCAAAGGTATTTAAAGAAAACACTCGCTAGATCAGTTAATAAAATAACTTGAAGTTTGCCCAGCTCATGTCAAGCTTACAGCTTGCAGTTAATGGATTTCAATTTTACTTGGGATTTTAAGAGTTTTTAAAACAACTAATTTCATCTTCTCTCCAGAAATAAATTCCTCAATAGCTTCACTGCAAAAATATTCCCAGGAATTGACAATTCTGCTACTTATGTACTAAAGACAGCCCAGAAAAAAAATCAGATTACTACTGAGCCTTATCAAAAATATGGCATAAAGCATGTGTTGACTTTAATCCAAATCAAACTGTCAATCTGCCTTCAGGATCTCATATAACAAACATGAGCCTAGGGCCAGAAAAAAAAAGCAAGGTTAGTTTTCTAATACAAGATCTGTTCTGATTTCTATTAGCCATGCTTCTGCCTGGAAATATTTACACTGCAAACACCAGGCAAATAGGATTTCTTATCTTTCTGGTTTGTTGAGTTAGGGAAAAGTCTCATTTGGTATTAATTAATTTATATTGCAGGTTTCCCATTTTCAAGGAACAATTCTCAACTGTTTTGCAAAATCTTTTTTTTTTAAGTTTTAAATAAGGGAAAAAATAAAGTGGTGTTAAAATCACTGAGGTTTGGGCTGCTTCATCCCTGCACAGCTTAGGGATACCAGGGAGAACCCCACACATTTTATTCCATCCATCACCAGTCACCAGCAGTGGGAAAATGCTGCTGGGGGGAAATTCAGGCCAGACATGGGCAGACACAGACATGAGACCTTGTGGCATGAAGCTGGGCATCCTTCCAGAGCCCCTTCTTTCGGCCATCAGGATCCATGCCCACAGCACTGGATGGTGTAAGGCCCTGTGCCCTGTCCAGATATCCCCAGTTCCCTGCCTGGTCTGGGGACACCCACAGGTGCCACCCCTCAGCACAGGGCAGCTCTGCCAGCTCAGCCTTGCTTGACCTCAAGTCAGACTTTGCACAAACTTCCTTTGGAAGTGAAACCCCACAACTGCATCTAGTGGTGCTCAGTGTCTTTATACACACTGGAGAAATCAGGCTGAAATGAAAGCTGAGCAAATAAATTCCATTTTCTTGTTTGCTACATTTAAACAGCAATTAAATTCCTATTACCTACTCTTTCAACATAAATAGCACAAAGCAAACCCTCTGCCTAGCTGGCAGACTGCTTCCATTTATTATAGGACAAGGGGGAATGGGTTTAAAGTAAAAGAGAGATTTAGATTAGATGTTAGGAAGAAATTATTTCCTCAGAGGGGGGTCAGGCACAGGCACAGACTGCCCAGAGAATGACAGAATATTCTGAATTGGAAGGTACTCATAAGGATTATCCAGTCCAAGTCCTGTCCCTGCACAGACACCCCAACAGTCTCACCCTGTGCATCCCTGGCAGCGCTGTCCAAATGCTCCAGGAGCTCTGGCAGCCTCGGGGATGCTTCATCCCTGGCAGTGTCCAAGGCCAGAGTGGACGGGAATTGGAGCACCCTGGGCTAGTGAAGGATGTCCAGGCAGTAGAACAAGGTGGGCTTTAAGGTCCCTCCCAACCCAAACCATTCTGGTTCTCTGATGAGCAGGGCAGACTCTCTGTGCCGGCCAGAGCTGTCCTCACTCCTCCCTTCCAGAGCTGTCCTCACTCCTCCCTTCCAGCCTGACACGTGCCAGCTTTGAGCACGTGTGTGGAGTGTGGAAACACACTCAGCGTCCCTCCCATCCCCACAGCCTGGGGTCAGGCTGGCACGGCCCAGCCCCCAACATGGAGTTCCAGGTTGAATTCCAGGGCAAGGGTGCAGCACTGCCTGCTCCCTGGGACAAGAGTGTCATGTGCATGCAGCACCCAGCGCTGTCCCTGCAGCAGAGCTGCTGCTTTCCCACTTTCCCATTGATTGCTAGGGCTGCTTGCTGCTCTGATCTCAGCTGGTTGGGACTCTCCCCAATCACCGCGAGGTCGCAACCACGGGGTCAGAAACCTGCATGACATACATCATCATTTATTGTACAGCTAATCAATATTGCACTGCCTTGTGCAGTCCTACAGTGCAGCCGCACACCCAGGGACTGAGGCTGCTCATGTGGGATTGATTGTAACCTCCGGCCTGGGAGGGGTTCAAAAGCAGCTTCATGGTAGAGCTGAAGAACATGGCTGGAAATGGAGCACACACTCTACTCACTACTTGTTCCTACAACCCGGTCAAATTCCACTTGTGGTTTGAATTCAGCTTGGGAAAACAAAGACAATTATCTGATCAGGATTGTGCCCAACACTCCAGCGGGAGAAGCAATGCAGCTACACTGTGAGGAGATCACAGGCTGTGACAGGAAGGAAGTGACCCCAGTCCCTGTAGTCAGCCTTCCAGACCATCCCTCTCCTTGAATGGATAAAAAGCATCAGAGAAGCAGCAAAATGCCCTTCTATCAAAAATGTCCTTCATGCCACTTTCTAATTTATATTCTCAGGGCTTCCCATCCCAGCAGCCATGCCCACAGACACCCAGACACACCACACACAGTCACTGACCAAGTTCATTACTGCTCTCTGAATTTTTCTGTTAATTCTGGATTTCTGTGCAAGAGCAGCTCAGCGTATTCCATAAGATACAAAAGCTTTTTAACAAGCTCTCCTTCAAAATGATGCCAAAGATAGTATTCTAGCAGGAAAAAAGGGATTTGAAATACCTAGCAGAAGAAAAAGGAACTGGGAGGACTAAGGAGTGCTGGGAATACCTTGTAGAAAGAGCAATCCATTATTAATTGTGGCATCCCAACATTTGTATCCACGCAATATGCACTTCTCTGGGACCTTCACTAAGGTTTAGCATCCATCCATTTGGATTTTAAAAGAGGAGCAGAGGAGTCACAGGGCATATTGGGCCTGTCACCACCCTGCTCCCCCTCAGTCCGAGCCCCTTGTTGTTTCCAGATCCAACCCCTCAGCCTGGCCACCACAGGGGCTCTGGCTCTGCCTGGGGCAAATGCCAGTTCCCCCAGCCTGCCCCCACTTCCATCTTCACGTGGCTGGACTCGGCCCCATCTCCTGTTATCACCAGTCACACAACCGTGAGCAGGATGTGCTGGGCCATTCCCCACTGCCCACTTCTTATCACAGAATTGTTTAGGTTGGAAAAATCCTCTAAGATCACCAATTCACCTGTTAACCTAGCACTGCCAGGCCCACAGCTAAACCATGTGTCCAAGTGCTACATCCACACATCTTTCAAACATTTCTAGGGATGGTGACTTCACTCTTCAGTGCTTGACAACACTTTGGTTGAAGATTTTTTTCCCATCTAAACCTTCCCTGGCACAACCTGAGGCCTTTTATCCAGTGCCACAGCCTCAGATCTTCCCCTCTCCTCCCACAGCCTCCAAAGCAATAAGTTGACCTCCGGCAGCATCAGCAGCCAACTCAGCAGCACCAGCCCAGCAGGAGATCACCAGAGCTGTTCTGCACCCTGAGCTCCAGAGGTTAAAGGCATTCTGGCTTTCCCAGCTGCAGCAGAATCAAGGCAGTAACTCCATGGAAAGGCAAACACAGCGAGCAGAGTGTGAGCAGAGCCTGGCAAAGGGGAGGACGTGCTGTCACTGCAGGGACAACACTGCTATGTGGTTCAGCCTGAAATGCAGCTGTTTGTGTGGGCAGAGCAGGCAGGAGGGTGAGGAAGTACTGCCCAGGAAACCAGTCCCCCATGGAAGCCCCAGGGGCACAGACCCGCAGCCCAGCCCCTGGAAGAGGAAGATTGGCAGTCGGCTCCCACCCACCACAGCCCCTGGGGCTGTGAGGAGTTAGCACAAAGGAAAACACACAGACCATGACAGGCTAAGCCTCCTCCTTCCTCTCTGTTTCCCTTTCTTTCTCTTCATGCTATGGCGAGGCTGCTGAATGGCAATGGGGAAATACTTTGGCAGAGCCAGACAGTCTTTTAAATTTTGGGGGGTTTTCCTTACTTTCCTTCCAGCTGCTTTGCCGGATGCCTAATCCTCCATGGACATCTGGAGAGGTACCAGGACACAGAGCTGACATGCCAGGTAGGCAGCACATTGCATAACTCTGCATAATTTCTGCTTGTACCTGCTGTTATCGCACAGCAGGCGATCAAAACACAAAAACTCAGGGAAGGAAAGAAAAACAATCATGTCTGGACCTGCCAGGCCACACAAACACCCAGGTGGAAGCCCCCTGGTCTCAGCATCAGAGCACAGGAAGGCCATGCCCTGCAGCAGAGCATCTCACAGGCAGGAGGGCATTTGGATTCCTCCCTGGGCCCAGGGCTCCCAGCTCCCCCAGCACAACCCACCCCAGGCTTACCAGGGCCAGAGCAGCTCTCAGACCCTGGGCAGGGATCCTGACAGCAGGTATCTTCATCCCTATCCAGGCACCAACAGCAGCCATTCCTCTTTTCCCTTCTGAAATCACATTCCGTGAACACATTTTTCACCTGCACTTATCCTAGTAAAGTATCCAAATCTGGAAAAACAAAGCAAAAGCAGTTCTGCAAGGGAGAAGAGGAGAGATCAAAACAGAGTCCTAAGGAAAGAAAAAGATACATAAAAATACTCCCAAGGATCTGGGAAGTAGCTTTATAGATCCAAAATAACGATTTTCAGTCCCAGCAGTCTCTCTCTTGAGCTTAGCCTCCCACAGCAGAAGGAGATACCCACTGGCCCAGCTGACCAGCTCGGTGCTATCAGCTTACAGCAAAATCAAATATTCAGTGTGACTGCCCGAGCCTCCCAGTGCTGCTCATCCTCCCTGAGCCTCCTGCAACCCTCAGCAGTCACTCCCACCACCAGCTGCATCGAACCTGCCAGCCACACCCACAGAGATCAGGCAGTGCCACCCTTTGCCCATTATCCTCTTCACTCTCCCACCTTGGTACGCTACAGCTGAGCTTCTCTACAAGCAAAAACTTATACTGCATTTGAGAAGGAATTCCTCCTGTGAATCCCACTCCATTCCAAACCCAGCACCACTCAGAATCCCACACCACTCTGAACCCTGCACCCTTCGCCTCCATCCAGTCTTGTACTTGTCAGTTGCAATAAGGAAAGCAAAGCCAAAATACAATACAACCACCACGCTGCATCCAGTTAAAATCTGAAATCTCACAGTGTCCTTCTAGGCAGTCCCCTCAACAATGCCTATGTCCATCTCTGTTCCTCTGAAGCACCTCACACATCTCTGGAGCTTTGGAAAAGCAAACTGCACTCATGCAGGGGTGCAGAGTGAAGCCCCCAAGCAGCTCTGCTCTGCTGCCCATTGCCACAGCACATTGAGAAAGACAAGCCCCCAAACGCTGAAGCAGCTCACGTTTGTGTCAGCCTCACTGGGGTGAGAATCTGGAAACAGCTTTGCAAATGTTCCTGCTAAATGTCTTTGAGGGGTCTTTGTGGCAAAGAACCTGTCCCAGTGTTCTGAAGGGCTGAGGACCTTCAGTGAGAGGCAAAGGCACGCTGTGCACAGGGCAGGCAGCTGAGAGCTGCTGGTGGGGCACACGCCACACATCCCCATCTGTGAAGGAGCAAGACCCACACCTACACTCACGCGAGCTAAGCTGAGGCTCACCTCTCCCACAGGAGAACCGCAGCACGCCCAAGCACCAGCCCACTGCCATTCAGCTTCCCTGCTCCAGCCCAGATAATTGCTCCAAGGTGTCACCTCTTCCTCCACAAGCTGGAGCTCTCCAAAGTTCAGGAGGCCGAAGCAGGATACACAGGGCAGCTTCAGGACACAACACTTCATAGTGTGGTGCAATGAGTCAGCAGCAGGGAATAAAAATCCCTTGTGGCAAGCCACATTGTTGTTTCCTGGAGAGCAAGGGCATTTGAAACTGGAACAAACTATTTCATGTGCAACAGGACCCTGCCCCTGGAGGTTGCAGGCCAGCAGAACCACACCATCAGGAACTGCATCCACCACCAGGAGTCCAGCATAGCATGGAGCCAGAGCCAGGGACCATCCCATCAACTCCAGCCCATGATGGGGCCAGGCACTTCCACATCACCGAGTTCCTCTGCTCATTAACTCCTGCTTTGCTCACACACTTTCTCTGGTCTTTTCACTGTCTAGTAATCAAGGCAGGTGCAATCCAAAAATCAACAGAGAACTGTCCAGCCTTTCACAGACCACATTTGCCATATTCTGTCCTTCTCAGCACCCTGAGACTTCTCCACCCTCATGGAGCAGGAGGCAGGTGCTGGCACAGGGATTCTGTGCTGAAGACATGGTGCTCCCAATCCAGGCTGAGCAGAGAGGCATCAGCCAGCCTGAGGGGTGCTGGGCCCCACTGAGTCAGTCTTGGCATGCAGGGTTTGACCACAAGGAAGGAGCAGCCCACAGAGCCACCACCTGCCCCATCCCACAGTGCTTCAGGAGCTACGTGGGGATGCCCAAAGCTCCATCCCTGGCAGCACATGCAGCCTTGAAGCTTCCTCAAGACAGACAGTGTGCCACCTAAGGAGGACAAAGGTAGGTGTGTGCCCATCTGCAGGAAGGGTAGACATGAGAATAACCTTGCTGGTGATGTGCAGTCCAGCGCCCTGCCTTTGGTGCTGTCAGCAGGAGAGCAAGGGCAGGGCAGGCAGGAAGCTGTGGCTCTACAACTGGCGCACACTCACAGAAAGAGTGGCCATGCAAGGTGAACTGGGCAGGCTGTTACCAGGACCTCCTTTGGCTTCTCCACATTGAATCCCCTGAGCTATTTGGTGGCATTCCTCACCTGTCCTGCTTGTCCCAGGGAGGATGGCTATGGAGCAGCAGGCAGAGAGAGGGGAGGGAGCTGCTCAGCAGGCTCACGCCTCTGACATGTGCTGCACGTGGCTTCGCCAGACCGCAGGATCTGGCTCACTGAACGCGTGGAAGCAGCACTTCTCCATGTCTCACTTTACAAAGCCCCAAACAATAACTGTCTGTTGCTGCACAGGAGCTTAGGAGAAACATAAGTTGCTATTGGCATGGCGCACAGCAGCCTTCCTCTTACACAACACCAGCAGATGTGAAAATAGCCCAGTGCTGCCTTGTGTGTTCCTCTGATCCCATTTGCTTCTGAATCAGATTCCAAAGCTAGATCTTAACCTACAAGAGCCATAAAAGCAAAGGATTTGGCCCTGTCAGGGACCTCTTCATAATCTAAGACAGATGCACTCTGTGTAGGAGAACACGCAAGGTTTATCAGGCAGGAAGGAGACTGAGGCAGGACCACCCTCTGCTCTGCAGCACAGCCAGGACAGCCCACGTCGGAATCGCCCTGTGCTCTTTCTGGCCATGCACTCCAGGTGGCTCAGGGATAGAAGAGCTGGAAGCTCTTGCAAACCAGGACAGCACTCTGAATGTCATATCCTACTGCTCAGCTTCCACTGAAGCTGCCTCCAGCTCCCACCTGCCCTGGCAAATGGGGCCCTCTGAGGTCCCATGTCCTCAGACTTGTTATCCTCAGGGTCACTGGTGCTGCCAGAGCCAGCACAGCATAGGGCAATCCCCTCCAACTCTGCAAAGTGATTCTAGGGTTTCTCACCTGCTCGAAGAGCAGAGATTGACTTCAAAGCCAAACCCAAAACCATTCTGGGACATACAGAACGAAAAAGCACATGGAAGAGAAATTGCTCCTGGAAGTGTGAAAAGGCAGGAGAATAAACTGAAGAATGCTAAAGACATGTGATAGAGGGAGAGTTCAGTAACCATCAGTGAAAGGGCATCCCTAAGAACAACTTGCATAAATAAATTCATGTCTCTAGGGTCTGCAAAGGTATCCAGTGTCCCTGCTTTGAAACTGCAGCAACCTCATGCATCAGAGTGACTTCCTAGGAGGCAAGAGAAGAAAACAAGACAGGGGCACTGCTGTTGCACGGGAAGGGACTGGTGAATGACCTGTCCTCCAGGCAGCCCTGTGAGGTCAAGGGCTGTGCTGCACCCATACTCCAGCAGTGCTCCCCTCTGCCCCACCATGTGTTAGTGCCCGTGGTCCTTGGTGGAAATGTCACACAATGGCAAAGCCCTAGAGGAATCTGACTCATCCAGGGGTCTAAATCCTGATCCTGGAAACTCCTCCAACTTTCCTGTGGCCAGGGCTGCCATAACCTGCCCACAGGAGATGCTACACCTGCCACGTCACCCGCTTGTGGCTGCAGAGTGGCCTTGGGGTCTGTGAGAAAGCTTTTGGCCAGAGCTGAGCCCCCAGCACAGAACTGCAGCAGCTCACACATCAATACATCACAGCTCTTGTACACCAGGAGCAACCAGAACACACATAGCATACCCAAACCATGGTGTTTTGTCCCAGAATGCCTCCAGCCACATACACACTGGAGGGATTTCTACCTCTCCACACACCAGGCAGCAGCAGAGCAGAGTAGTTCTAAGACTGGCACATGGGACAAGCTGCAGATCATCAGATCATGACTTGATTGCAGGACGAAAGGCAGCCTTAGAATATAATCCACTTCAGGAGCTCTTAAATCTCCCCAAAACAACACAGAGCCCTTTAAGCAAAACTAAACAACTTCCTTTAGACTAAATAAATATTAAACCTAAGTGATGCATTAATTTACTTCAGTTCACGAAAGGCTAACTCCTACTCAAACTGATCATTATTAAAGAAATCCTATAATCCCTCACTCCCATTCAGGCTCAAAACATGTAATCCCATGAACAAATCCAGAAAGAAAGTGTAACAAAATGGGCAATAAAAACTTACAGCATTCACATCTTTTCATCTACCATTAATACTATAAACACTCACTCAAAGGCCCTCGAGTATGACTAATCTAATGTTTTGGCTCCCCACACCAATCGCTGAAGGAGCTCTGCTCTGCATGTGACACCCAGCGAGCTCCGCCACCCCTCCAGGCGCAGCCAGGACACCTCCACTGTGCCCAGCGCAGCCATCCCACCTCACAGCCCCCAAAATGCTGCAAAATCAGCACGAAAGGGAGCATGTATGGTTCTAATATCACCAGAGCACAGAGCTTTCTTCCTTTTTTTCCTTTTTTTTTTCATTATTTTATTGCTTTGGAAGCCTGCAAGCTCCAACTGTATAAATGCCAATAACTTTGTTTTAAGGTTGCTGAAGTAAGAGATCAGATTTTAGCAAGTGCTTTCCAGGCAGCCAGCCAGACTTTTTCTGATTCACTAAAAGCACCAAAGGGAGGGGGAGAGGAAGGGGGCTGGAGGGCTGATTAAGTTCAGTTACTGCACAAGCGCAAAAAAAACTCTTCCCGCTGCAAAAGGTTCCGGCACTGCGAGCTCTGTGCAGCCTGTGATTCCTCGGGGTAAAAAAACCACGCACCAGAGAAACAGAGCAAACGCCTTCCAAGGGCAGGGTAATTTACAGCTGCGGATCCTCTCCTGCTGGGGAGGCTGCTCTATCAGGGGAGGCTCTGCTGGTGTCAGGTTCGAGCTGAAGTTTTTGGAGGGGATGAGTTAAAAAATGTGATCAGGGATTTTTTTGGATGGGTGGGAGAGCAGGGCATGGGGCTGGTTCAGGTTTTAGCTTGTCCAGAGGGATGGAGCTCCCTCCAAGGCTGTGGAGACCCAAGACCATCCCCTGCTGCCATTGGGGATCTGGAGATGGTGAGCAGGTGCAATCCCAGCCAAAGCACAACTCAGGGCCAAGGGTAGCACAAGTGTCCCCAGCCCCGGTGGGAGGGTCACCAGAGCCACCGCAGAACTTGCACCTGCTCTGCCCGGCCCCACAGGTGGGTCTGCTCCAGTATGCCCAGCTAAAATTCCTGTGACAGTGGGGAACGTGGCCACGGGCAGCTGCCATCCCCATCCCATGGGCACTGGGCTGCAGAGCCTTGCTCAGGGTGCTCCTCCAACGGCCTCATTCCTGCCGAGGCAGGATCAAAGGCTGGAGCTGACTTGGACGGCATTCTACTGAATAATGGGGAGGCAGCACGCAGCCTCCTTCTCTTGGCTAGGAAAACTCGTGTTTTTCAAAGCATCAGTTTTTGGGAGTGAGTTTCCGAAGAGGGGAAGAAGAGAAAGAAATAAAAAAGAAAAGAAAAAAAGAAAGAAAAATAAAAAAAGAGGGGGCAAATATAAAAAAGGGGGAAAAGGGTGAAAAGGACAAGCACTTGCCTGCTCTTCCAAGGCAAGTGCATCAATCAACATTGTGCAAGGAGAGTCCAGCACGCCCTCTCATATCATTAGCCAGGCTAATGCACTTCAGAGGATCCCGCTACAGCAGGCGCACCGACTGCACCCCTGCCTGCACCGGCGGCCGAGCACAACCGAGCATGGAACGGGAGCTGAGCACAGGAGTAGCCATGGTCCAGGGCAAGTGACACTCCAGCATCTGGTGCAGGGCTCAGTTTAACACAGCTATAAAAACTAGAGGCAAACAAGTGAAAGCCACAGCCAAACCTGCCTGGCACTCGAGGTCAGCACGCCGCCTTTGTTTCTATTTTGCAACCAAAAGCAAGAGAGGACAGAAAGGACACGTACCTGTACCTGAAAGCACAGCAGCAGGAAATGTAAACATCTGGAGAGGAGAAAAAAAAAAAAGCAACAAAAGATCAAATGATGTGGTAGAATTATAAAAAGCTGATTTTTTTTTTAATTTTTTTTTTTTTGCTTTGTTTTTGTATGCAATTTTTTAAAAGGCTCAGAGCGATGCTCTGCTTATAGAAAGGTCCCTATTACCACTTGGCTGCAAGGAAAATGCAGCCGGAGCCTCCAGAATGAAAGTTTTAAAAAATATAAAAATATTTTTAAAAAATAAAAAAAGAAATATGCCATAATCCTTACAGGCAAGTGCAGGCTGAGAGCAGTGAATACATCGCTGGGCGAGGAGGGGTTTGGCCGGCGGCTGGTCGCTAGCGGAGCGTAGTCCCCCGCCGCCGCGCTGACATGGGAGCGATCCGGCCGGCGAGCNTCCGCCGAGTGACTCGTCAGGCATCAGCTCTCCTCTCCCCGTATCTCCTCCTCCTCCTCCTCCTCCTCCTCCTCCTCCTCCTCCTCCTCCTCCTCCTCCTCCTCCTCCTCCTCCTCCTCCTCCTCCTCCTCCTCCTCCTCCTCCTCCTCCTCCTCCTCCTCCTCCTCTCCCTCTCTCCGCCTTTGGGGGGATGAAGGTGCTTATTGTCAGTAACTTCCGATCATCAGCAAGTGCCCCCCCGCGTCCCCCCAGGCCGGGCCAGCCCCGCCGGGCGGATGGAGCCTCTCGGCCGCCGCCGCGTTCCGCTCCGGGCTCCGCTCCGCACCCAGCACAGCGCTGCGCTCCGGGAGGGCGGCATAGCGATGCGCGGGGCGCGGAGCGGGAGGCGGGACCCGGCCGGCGGGGTCAGAGCGCCGGGCTGCGGCGCTGCCTCCGCCGCTCCGCACGGTTCGCCTGCCCTCCAGCGGCCGCTCCGCCGCTCCGCACCGCCCGCAGCCCCGGAGAAAGCCCAGAGACTTCCTCCGCCTCAGCTTTGGGGAGGTTTTTGGGTTGTTTTAGGGGTTGCTTTAGGTTAAGAAAAAAAATTCATACGCTGATAAGCGTGTGGCAACTCTTCCCTCTTTTCTGAAATCTCGTTCATAGCAGACAAGATGCCAGGAACCGTTAACCTCTACACATAGGCGAACTCTCCAAAGAGCACACCCAACGTCAGTTAACACCTTATTAAGTGAGAACATAACCATAGCTCAGAACTCTGAGCTTTGCAAATTCTTCACTCGAATAATAACATGCATCAGTGCAGCGTGTTGGGCCCACCTGCTCCCATCTCCACAGAGACCGAGGTGCTTTGCTCCCCCCGCACTCTCAGCCACAAATCAAGCAGCATCTTTAATCCCTGGAGTTCATCACTGGGGAGCCTTCAGGTATCAAGTCACAAGGTTTTTCTGCCTTTTTTCAGGCCCGAGAGGCACAGAAAACATTAAGCTTTAAAAGAGTGATCAAAGAAAGTCCATATAAAATCTCCAGCACTAATACATGTCTGTGATGTATTTAACAGACTTCACACTTCCGATCTTATGGATCTGCAACTTTAAAAAAACCAAAAACCCAAACCGCTGTCAATTGCTGATGTCACCAACATCAGAGGCCCCATGCATCCCTGTCCCGAAAGTCCCACGGCACCTTGCCACAGCTGAAAGCTGTTTTCACACATGGCCAAGAGCATCAGAGCCACCATCCTGAGCCCTACAAGCTGAGCTCACTGAGATGTCTACACTGGAACGATACAGAATTTGGGGACTCACAAGATGACAGTATTTAGCTTAGATGTGAAAATATTCCCTATATCCCTAACCATCACCAATAGGTCATTTCTTGGAAGCAGTTTGGGTGGCCTGTGCCATCTTATGCTAGTAGGTGCTGCTGAGTCCCACAAGAAAGGCAGCCACAGCACAGGGTCATGCCCAGCATTACCACACGCACCAGCCCCTCGCAGCACTCAGCCCAGTACCTGCTGCCCAATGCACACAGCAGTTCTGCAAAGCCAGAGGCAGTAACTCCTCCAAAACCCTCAGAGTCACCTGTGGGCATGTGATTTGCTCCTAAGGCTTTTCACCATGGCAGCCACATCACTTGCCTCCAAGTAAAGGCTCCTCAGATGGTGACTGATGGGCTTGCCCAACACCCAAGCTGGCCCATATCCCACAAGGAGCAGGCATTTCACAGAGCATGGAACCTGTTCAATGGGGCCAAGGACTTAAGAGCATGCTTGAGTGGGAAGCCTTCCCACCCCAGACACCCCTTTGGAATGTGAAAGAGATGCCAGCAGGAATGGCCAGGATCTGGCCCCGCTGTATCTGGCACACCAAGATTTAAATTAAAATGAAAAACCTGGGCTGATGTTTTACAAAGACCAAGTTCAGCTCTACATCCTAGCCCTGCTGCCAGTGAGCAAATCTGTGTGTGGTTTGCTTCTGTCATCTGCATCTCCAGCCTTGGGCTGTTCCTATAAGCAAACTTTCCTTACAGAAAATCCAACTAAAGAGGTTTTCTGAATTTGAAAGCCTTGTTAAAAGGAAAGACAACTTTCAGACTGACTAGGGTGCATGTTCGGTCTTTATCCAGTTTGCACACAAAAAAACAACTTCATCCCAAGGTACGGAACACTTCTGCCACAAAGTCTGGACACTCAGGAAAGGAGGAGATGCTTTTCCATTTGACAGAAAAGCCACCTCAAAACAAGCCTGAAATGTCCAGGAGGACAGGAATTCAGCTTCAGCTCCACCACATTCAGGCACAGTCTTGCAGAAGAAACATGGCTGAAGAACAGTCAGGACTTGGATTCAGCCATCATAGCCTGGACTTCTTGGGAACAGAGGCAACTGCAGCATCCCTGCTAGCTCTTGACCACAAGAATGTCTCATGCCCCTTACAGAGGGAGAGCCCAACATGCTACAGCCCTTACTCTGATGTGTATCATTACTTTATAAGAGAAAAGAAACCCAAGTGAGGCAGGATTATTCAGCAGGCAGGGTTCCAGAGTTTACAAAGGTTTTACTCCACCGGAACACCCCTTGGATTTTCAATGAGATTTGGGAACTGAAACCTCAGATTCCTCTAAAAGCTCCAGCACACTCATAAACAAACCCCAGTCCTTTATCAGCAGAGCAATGAGGCAAACAAAATCCCTGACAGTCATGGACATCTTAAGCTAAAGGGCAGACCAGTGGGTTGGTTCAACACCCTGCTCTCCTGGGTATCCAGCCCCTTTCCAGTGCCCGGGGCTCCTCAGCCTGTCCCCACCCTGTGTCCCCCAGCCTGGTCACCCTGCTAGTGTCAGGCACAGGATGGAGACATATGGGCTTTCCTTGATTCCAGTGCCCAGGAGCACTGCAGCTCCCCTCTAAAAGCATATGGCAGCTGCTAAAAATGCTTCTGAAGGGAGGCAAGAACAAGCCAACCTCTGCAGACAACGCTGCACAAACCAGTGGGAAATTCCACTTTTCAGCCTTTGCACTGCATTAAATCCTAGGGCTTGGCTCCTTGGATTTATATTCCTCTATGGTTTCACTTTTCCCTAAAAAAAAAAAATAAATCACAAGCTGTTAAGCTTCAAAACTTAATATTTCCTTAACTTGGAGCTTTTCAGCTCAACAGCTCTTAAACATAAACCTCTTTGAGTGAAGCCTCCTGAACTGAGCTGTCTCCAGCAAGTCACCATCTCAAGCCCCGTCTGTGGGATGTCCAGTGCCTCCCCACACCACCGCCCTGGGCTCCTGCCTTCTGCCCCAGCTACTAGCTCAGGGCAGGACAATGTGCATGACCACCCATGTCCCCACAGCTGGCAGTGCCACTGCAGGGGCAGTTCAGCGCTGATGCAGGCACTGACTGGTGAGATCACAGACATCTCGATGCCCTGTCTTACTGTCCTCAGTGGTGGCACAAGTGAATGAGTGACCCAGGAGGAACTCAGAGTGGGCTGTGAGACAGGAGAGTTTCTGAAAACAACGCTGGAAAACCTATGTTTCTACTAATCTTTCTGAAGAGGAACTAGAGTCACTGCATCAGAGCAAGAATTCAAAAAATATCATATGGGTGGATTTATACAAAAATACATTGGAACGTGGCATTTTTCTGGAAAATCAATGTCACAGGTCAGTAAGGGGACATCTCTGGAAGTCCCATTCTCCTGGGGCATGTACAAGCATCTCCTGCAAGCAGAGCTACCTACCTGGAGGTATAGCAGCAGGGCTTTTATCGGCATTCTCCACCATGGCCACAATGAGGACACCGGCCACAGCTGGGCACTCAGGGACACTGCCGAAAGGAGACAGATCCATGCAGGAGCACCATGTTTGCAATGGTGTCTAAGCTTTTCCTGGAGACCGGGGAAAGGCCCTGCTGCTCCAACAGCAGTGGGTAGGGAAGACTGGAGGAGGAACTGAAAAGGACCAGAAGACTGAAAAGTCTGAAGAGCAGTCTGAAGGACTAAGCAAGGAGAAGGTTGTGACAAGATGTAGAAGTGGGAAGGAGTTGGAAAGGACTATTTAGAGCCACGAAGCTAGAGGGAACAAATAGAAGCATCTCTCCTAATTCAAGATCCTAAAACTGAAGCCAAGATCCCCCAATCTCCCTGTCCTGTGCTCTCTGGAGATCACAAGGACTGGCTGGATGCCCTGCACTATAGTGGTCCCACGACATATTATTACCCTTAGCTACAGTTATTTAGTTAAAATCTATTTGTCATGTAGGAAATTGGAAGGAAAGGCTTGAAAGTATGGGAAAAAATAATTAAGGAACAGGGAAAATGTCCTTAATGCCAGAGGTGGCCTTATTATTAAACTGAAAGCTTAACTCATTAGCAGTAGCACTGTTGTAGGTCACTTTTGACCTTTGGCCACGTTTTTCTCCCTTATTCATTGTCCTTTCTTTCTGGTTTTCTCCCAGGATCTTTTTCCCATAAAGGCTCTTGTGGCTTGGTCAGGGAGAGGTAACAGAAGCAGTGGAAGGAGAGAAGAAAGTTTTTGAAGGAAGGAGAGGAACAAAACTCATCTTCATACAACTGGACATGGCCATACATGTGGTCCCATAGCATGCATCTTAAATAACATTTGCTACATTAGATTATTACTTGGTCCCAATTAGGCACTACTTAAAACCCATGTATGTAAGACAATGCGAAGGCCAGCCACTGAAGAGTTGATCCAACACAACACAGAATTGTTCCGAAAAGAGTCCATGCAGGTAAACCAGCAAACAGCCAGCAGGTGTTAGCAGCCAGCCTGTGCTACCTGCAGACAGAAAGACAAGTCAGGCCCCTTCAGACACACCTCCAAGCCCAGCATCACTTCTCCTGCACTCCTATTACAACATGCTCAGCTCTCCTTGTTCACATTGAGAACCAGGCTCAGACAAAGCAATTCTTAATAAATACCCGACCACAAAACCTCCAAACCTCACTCAATACAACTGATTGCACTTGCTGCTGCTTGCCAGAACCTAAGGCCTGCTAGCCAAGGGCAGGAATAAAGGCACTGTGCTCCATCCAACGCTGAGCTCCAAACCACCCCATTCTTTCGCAGTTTTTTCTGACGTTTCTAAGTAGGATCCAGTCTTTAATGCCCTTTTTGGGAAAACAGTGAGGAGAATAAGGATCTAGGTGCTGGTTCCACAGAGAGGGAAGGAAAAGTTGAGAGTTTGGCTGCTAGTCAGTAAAGGCATATGCTAAAGAGACAGGACATGGCATGGAATATCTGGGTAGGAGCATGAACTTTAGCCCCTGAGGGACCGTCTGGGTGGCAAGGAGCCCAGAACTGTCACCCATCCTTGCCCTGTTTTCCATTACCTCAGCCACACACTCCCACCCTCCTCCACACCTAGCTCTAGTTGCTGCTCTCTAAAGGCTGCAACAATTGCTGAGCACAGGCAAAATAAGAGCCTCACACTCATCACAGCCCCTGCACTGTGAAAAGCCACTCTGGCAGGTTTGCTGGATCACAGGAGCAAACAGTACCCCAGGACAGACCGAAGGCACCCATAAGCACTTCTGTTGAACAGCCCTAGGAATCAGGCACAGACTGAGAGCTCCTGACAGGATGGTGTCCTTCTGTTATCACCTCTTCTGCAGTGAGATGCCAAGAGACACCAGAGACTTGGAGACAAAATAGATCCACATAGAGCAGCCCTACCTGCAGCCAACCCTGCATGGTCGCTCACACCTCCACTGGGTGGCTTCCCCTTTGCCCCATGCAGGGCCACACCAGCTACCTGCTCAGTGCAAGGAATGAAACACTTACAGAAGGAAAATAAACATGAAAAAAGCCGGGATAGGTTCTGCAACAGGAAAAGCAGCAGCAGGGGAAATTCATGTACAAAGAAAAAAAAAAAATGGAAGTCAAATTGTTTTCCCATCACAGTGTGAGGAAATAGCAATGCATTTGGCCATGTAGGGCTCCATGCTCTCAAATAAGCCATCATCGAGGACCAGGATCACATAGAGGCTTAGAACCTCAACACAGCTATCAAAACACTGCAGCTCTGTTGCCATCATTATCATGGCAAGAACAAGTTTTAACTCCACAGAAAGAGCAGTATTTCAACAACCCACATCTGGTATTTGTCTTTTCTCTTCAACAGGTATTTTCAGATCTGAGCTTTTTTTAAAATCAACCTCTGAGGCTCTGTTCAAAAGTGAAAGAACTGGCAGCTGCATGTGAGTATCCAAGAGGCTATAGCTGCATTCAGAGCCATCAGATGGCTCCCAGAAGAAGCAAGGGCTTGGAGATGTGACCAGCACAACAGCAGAGGTAGGGACAGGGCCCCATGGCCAGTAGTGGGGCAGTGACCACTCCTCACTACTCCATAAACCAGCACAAAAGAGTGGAGAACCTAAACAAGGCCAAGTGAAGTTATTTTTATGCCATGAGAGTGCCTCAAAGATGCTTCACGAGGTTCAACAGCAGCCTGACAATAACTTGACCTACATTATAACTCAGCACCAGTGCAGCAGTGATTTCCTTCAGAACTGCCCAAACAGGCTCCACCTTCCCCTGCAATGCTTGTGCAGTGCAGCTGCACCCCAGACCTGCTTTGGTCAGTCACCTACAGACGGACAACACCTTGGCTTTCCTTAAA
Source organism: Bombycilla garrulus (assembly GCA_013400315.1). Lineage (NCBI taxonomy): Eukaryota > Metazoa > Chordata > Aves > Passeriformes > Bombycillidae > Bombycilla > Bombycilla garrulus. The sequence goes on from VXBU01017146.1 coordinate 814,546, forward strand.
AATTTAATAATCAGATTATTTTACTGGCTAGAAAGCCTCTTGCTGAAATTACTGTACAATTTTCACTTCTTTCAGCCAAAATTGAGGGCAATTTTGCCTCAATAAGCCTGTCTGTGCCATTAGCTCTATTTCACCAGGGAAATCTGCTCATTTGTGCATATGACGTAATCTATTGACATAACCCCACCAAAACAGGCATTTCAAACCCTTATACTCTGCCATTTCACATGCTGCAATTATACTCAAGCCTAAACAAATCTTTGACACAAGACTTGCATCATTTTGCTTTTCTACCATGTACTTAACTTGGCTTTGTTTTTCCAAAAAGAACTACTTGCTTCTGGAGACTTGCACTGCTTTCCATTGCACCCAGCATCTCAACTATAGGAACTAAGGGTTCTAGGGACCTAACTAGCAAATGTAAGAAATTAAATTCAGTGGCAATTTTACAAATCAAACTGTACATCCTACCTAAATAACTTGTAAAGAATGCTCAGTATAACAGACCCCATGCCCCACCAGCAAAACGCAGTGTGTGTTCACAGGTCCTGCAAGGCCACCTGCTGCAGGACTCAAGTGTCCAAGTCCTTCAAGTGGGGAAAACCTCAACCTGCTTTACTCAGTCAAGAGGGTTCCCTGCTGTTAGAACACAAGTCGGTTGCATTAACTCTCAAACACAGCAAAGATTAAAGCAGAGTTCAACAGTTACCATACAACTGTTTGAATGTTTTCTGGGTATTCTTCCAGTCTCCACCCCATTACTGCAGTTAGTGGACACAAAATGGAACAGTCAATCACAAAGTGACACAGCATTGAGACAGGAACCTTGAGGATTCTCATCCAAGGGACAACCATGCTTCCCTTCACCTGAAAGCCCTTACACTTTATGTAGCAAGAGTGGCCCATTAATTTAACTCTGGCTCTTAGCATCATATGTAGGCCAGAGGACCTGAGAGGAATTACTTCTTATCTAAGCTTCTGGTGTGGATTTGCTGGAGGTTAGTCAAAGCATTTCCAGGACTTTATCCATAGGCTCTGAACTTAGTGAGCTCTCTAAGCACACCCTACAGCATTCAAGTTAATTCTTTTCTCCACAAAACCCTCACAAGAGTCATTATGTGAGGCAACCTCAGACTCTGCAGCTCCTCAGATGAACAGCACAGCCAGCAAATCCCAAACTGCATTTTACAAGTGGAGTTCCAGGCCCTATAAACCCAGTAGTTAGAGAAACCATAAACCAAAGCGCAGTGAAGCAGGTCAGAAACAGATGCAGGAAGGGCTGGTTTAGGCAATTATATAATTAGTGGTCACCTTCAGACAACAAAGCCCTGCTTGCCACTCCAGTCTTCTCACCAATCATCTGCTCAGTAGCTCTAAAGCTCATGGAGCTGGAGCTGTTTTTGAAGCTGCCAACACACAAAGATAGTTTATGTGTACTTGGTAAAGAAAAGTAGCTAAAATACTCAAAGGTAGGTCCTCAGAGAATTTTAAAGTCCCACTATCTCTGGGTTCAATATACAGACTCCTCTTATCCATGAAAAAAGAAACAATAGTACTTTATTAAAATACTAAATTTTATTTTTTTCCACATACATTTAGTCTCCCCACTGTTTCCATTTGTCTGACCACCACCATGCCTTATCAAAACATTCCATACATACTTAAAATGAAGCTGAGGGTGGAGTCCCGTCTTTAAAAATTAAACAGACATTTTGGACAACACATTCTTGGCAAGGTAATCTGGATGACATTTATCAGACACAGGAGGGAAAGCTCTTTCAGCATTTGTAAAAAGAACAGCCAAATAATGGTTACAGAAATAAGACTGCAGATTTTAACAAACTGTTTTCTTTTCTTACAGAGTCTGTCTCCACTGCCAGAGAGCTTGAATGACCTGGAAGTGTACACAAAAAGTTAGAAATTGAAATCCATTTAAAAAATTATTTTTAGTTTACTATCTCCACTTATTCCATAAAATGATATTAAATTATAACAAAATACATTCCTTTCAGAGAAAATAAAGTTGAAAGCATGACACTGGATCTTTCTGCTAGAAAACTCTTATTCACACAAAGTCACAATATTAAGAATTCAGCGAAGGTGAGAGAGAGGATGGGTGTGGACCAGTGAAGCAAATACTGGCTGAACTCTGCCTAATGGCTCTTTAGCCTCTGGCTAATGCAACAGCAGCTGCAGTAACTGACACTGATTGCTTTTAAACATCCCTTCAGGAACATATCAATTGGTCAAGTTTACCACTGAGGGAAGCAGGAAAGCATAAGTAATTCTGTCGCTGCAAAAAAAAAAATTAACTTGAAATTCTGATAGGGAAATCTAAGACATTTTCAGCTTAATCTGTGTTAAGTAATAACTAATTCAGAAACTTACTCCCTGATACCACCTTTTGACCTGTGCTCTTTTAAGAGCTCAGTTGATTCTGGGAGAGAATGTAGCAAGAATGCCATAATCTCCATCACAAAACAGCTCCCCCTCCCAGACACCCTCCCGAACAAAGGGCTGAACAGCAGACTGGCCTAGGTGGCCAAATTCAGCAGCAAGTAAAACCACAGCTCATTTCCTTAGCCAATATGGTGCCAAAAGGAAAATTCTGTGGGTTTAGTAAGCAAGAGATAATTTACCAACCATATAATGTTGGAAAAATGTAATAAAGTACTAGCTTTCCCATCTTAGCCAACTAAACCGTTAAAACCATTCCCATATATTTAATCTCAAGTATTGTTTGTGGTTTGTAACCCTTTGAAACTGTCCAAAGCTTAAAAGATTAAGAAGTGAAAAGAATCTAAGTCAGGTTATAAAAGTTTTTGGACTTCATCAAGCTCTGATGAATTCAGTTACCTTCTGGTCCTCTGTCCTGAAGCAATTCTTAACGTAGTTGGCAAATTTGGGCTCCAGCTTAGGAAGGGTAGTACCCTATTTGGAAAAAAAGCAAGCTTTAGGGTCCACAGGTAACTTAATGCTTTCACCAGATAACACCTATAAAGCTGAAACCCTTTGCAACACATGTGGAATTTGAACTCACCTTGCAACTTCCCACACTAATCTGCTTTAAACCATTTTAGAAAGTTTATTTTTGTACCATGCCCAGGTATTTCTCACAGAAGTGGCTACACACTGAATTGCCATCCAAGACTCCTTGCTGATGCTGAAGAGCACAACAGTTCTCACCACTTAAAATCACCTTGTTTGTAGTCAACAGCCTGTGCTACTCAGGCAAACTAGAACCAGTTCTTTATTTATGGACTCACTACTTCTATTAATTCAAAGAGTTGTTCTAGAAACATTTCCTCATAATCCCTGGAATCATCTTTGCACATGCTCAAATGTACAAGGGAGATTCAGTCAATAGTTCAGAGACATAGGTCTGTTGTCTCCTAGTATCTCCAGGGAAAATGAAACAGCATGTTATTGTAGGAGACTCTGATTTCCTTTCACATGTCCAAAGAGAAATACTTTCCAATTTCTCTGGTGAATCTGGTTGAAATATCCCATGCCAATCAGGACAGCACACTTACCTGCTATTTAACACACTGTCCTAGACAGCAACTTTCTGTTCAAAGAAAACAGCAAAATGACAAATATTTTAAACTGAAACCAAGAAGCCTGGATTTGGCCTCATGCACTCACAAGCATTGTTTTACCTCATGCTTTCCTCTCAGTGTCCTGGCACCTACTTAATACAAGAGTTCCACTCTAAATCTAGTAAGGGACTTTTTAAAAGCTGTTACTTGCTGGCTGTCAGCTGGAGTCCTGTGTGCACAGAAGGCAGACATCCCTTCTCTTACTAAGGGATGCTCCAGCATCTTGATTGAACATTACATTTAGCACCCTGCTACAGTGCTTAGACAGCATTTCCCATTAGAAGCACTCTTCAGCACCAGATAATGTATTTTAAAGCTCTTTTTGCCAGTTACCTGCTCTGCATGCTTTCCTCTGCAGGGACATGTGTACTGTGAGCAGCTCAGCCACCTGTGCTCACACTGCAGAAGCACCACTAATCATGGCTCCTTAGAGTCATTCCGAACACCACAGCAGCACCCAGGAGTTACTGTGACCCACCAGGATGGGCCCATCCATCATGTCAGGTTCACAATCCAGGGCTGTGCATTTCCATCCTCATTACAGCTTGTCATTGCTCACTCTGCATCCACCCTGTATTTAAACACTTCTGATCTCATTTTGCATTCCTGGAACAAAGCAGCCTCAAAACACTAATGATCTAGCAAAAGATGATCCTAATTCTTCAGGTGACCTTTGTTTGCCATTGTATGGCATTAAAAAGTGTATTATCTTGAACCAAAAAACTCTATCAGCAAACTACTATGCTCCTTAGCACACCTATCATCACTTCTGAGCCAGCCAGGTACAGTCACAGCCAGGCCCGCATTGCCATCTGCTCAGAGCACAAGGGTACTCTGTGCACAGCCTTTGCTAGCACATGCACTTCAAACAACCCTGGCTCAAGAGGGAAAGAATCACCTGCTACACCCAACCAGCCTACTAGATTTTTTATATTATACTTAAATAGCAGCTAAGACTACTATTGACATGAATGACCACCAAGTGCTGGTGAAAACCTGGTAACAACCAGAGAAAGTGACTGCACTGACACTTGTAAAGGGTGAAGCATCCACTGAAGGGAGACTCGGCCCCAGATCCCTCCACAAAGCAAATGCTTTTAAGGACTGTAGCAGTGCATCAACTCATATTACAAGCACCTATCTCCCTCTTCTGAGCCTTATGAGCATCAGCACACTGCTTCAAGATCGAGGCATTCCAAGCATGTGAGGAACTCACTCCACCTTACTTTAGTAACCTAAAGAGTATATGCACTCCTGAAGTCATCTTTACAATAAACATCAACTAAGTGTTTTTGTGGTTGTTTTTTTTTTTTAATTTTGAACAGAGACAGCTTATCAAGAAATACCAAATTGCTAATCAGCCCTACTGGAGAAATACACAAAGCGGTTTTGTTTCTTATGAGTACAGAGGGTTTTTTTTTCCCCGCAAATGTGTTTTTGTTTCTCTGAGCTTCAACATCAACAAAAGCTGACAGTAACAGGACAGCTATCAGCAACACAGTAACTATTTCTTAAACCATGCGATTCTTCTCACCTGTGGAAGTGTGAAAGTAAGGCCAAGAAACCTCATTTCCAAAACTCACCTTATCCATAGATGCTTGCATTTTTGCTTTAATCTCCTCCAATGATAGAGGGATTTTTGGTGTTTTTGGAGTTAGAGTTTTATCTTTCTTGGAATCTGGAGTCTGAAAATTATTAATTCCATTAGTAATTTGCACATAAAGCTACAGAGAATGTAAGATAAATTTTATAAAACTAGCTATCACACTGATGGTCCATATAGTTTTCAGAAAGTCTCAAAACCTAAACTTATTCTTCCCACACATTCCCTAAAAGCATTAAAAAGAACAATTTTCAACTCTGGAGTTATTATAGTTAGCATAGCTGGTATCTTATGATTCTGGACAGAAGCCTCCACAGCTCTTTGAATAGAAATGAAACCAAAAATAGCCAAAATATTTAGTGATTCAGAGTTTACTCCACATCTGCAGCCAAATAAGGTCATACTTTAAAAGGCACACCTGCAGTGCTTCTCAGATGCTGTCCTGCCATGCAACCCATGCTCATTTCTGTATGAGCTTCCTGGCATTACGTCTAAGTACATGCAGCAAGGAGAAGCTGCACAAGAAAGCAGAAGACAATTACACAGCATTAGCAAGGTAACTGCCAGTCCTGCAGTGGGTCATTGTCACAAGAGCCTCTTGGCAGCAGCAGCCTCTAGTGTTTTCCACTGGAAATACACTTGACAATCACCCACTTGGTACAAGGTGCTGCACGAAACCAATAGATTTAGTGTTCCAAACTAAAGAATGACCAGTATTCCCAGGAGACAGTATGTCTGATTTCATATCTTGACTGTTGTAGGTGCATAGTGACCACTGAAGAGTTTCACAGAGAACATGAAGCAGTGAACAGTACTGCCAGCATGCTTCATAGTAAGATTTAAAAACCTAACTTGAATGTTAGTATGCTGATTGAAGTTACCATTAGACAAGAAAACTAGCTTTCTCACTAGAATAAACCTTTTTTTGACTCAGTTGTTTTCACCCACTTTTGATTTAGATGCTGGTGTGGATGGCTTAGAGTCTTTTCCATTCTGCTTTGCTTTCTGCATATTTTTTCCTGCAACCTCACGAACAGGCTGAAAAAAAGCACACAAGTTTATCTGTCAAATGAACTGCAAGTAAACTCAAGATAGCATGCTACAGGGACCCAGAGGAAAACCTCTTGGTGCAGCACAGTCACACACCCAAGACCAAGTTCTGTTATGATACCATACAACTACGTGGGACTCCCACTGTATTTTCCATAAATAGATCATCTTTCCTTATACATCAACATGCAGTCTCTTTGGGGGAATATACTGCCTAATGATTGGTGGGACTGCAGTTCCATGACCTCATTCAGTGCTATCTTTTTTCTGTGACACAACCATTACCTCATTTGGCATGTCATCCAGAAATACTGTCTGAGATGTGCACAGGACATGATACCACACACATATTTAAGACATGGAGTCTAAAATTCTTATACAAATCAAGGGACCATTGTGTTCAATCACCCTAGATCACATCAGATGGCAGGAACCTGCAGCTCAGACTGTCTTTACCAGCCCATTGTGCACTACTACCTATGAAATTCAGTAGGGACAAAGCAGCAAATGGTGAAGTAAAATATTTAATATCTGGTTTTAGACAGTATTTATGAACATAAAATGTAAAAAGTACAGATGTACAGAAGAGGATGCCTCCCTCCCCTGCAGTGCTCTCCTGTGCGTTTAGTGCACCACCAGATGGCCCCCAAGGGTCGATGGAACAGCACCTTCAGGCACTCCCTGCATGCACTGAACCCTTCCAGAGGCTCATGCATTTTATTATCTTTTGCATCTTAAGTCTTTGAGTCACTGAAAGGTTCCTCCTACAGCATGCCTGCAACTGTGAAGTACAACCCCCTTTGAGCAGGATCTCATTTGTTGCCCAACAGCCATCCAGGCACACACCAGTCTGACAGCTGCATCCCTGTGCTGATAAGACCCAGCCACCTCTTCGCAGGCAAGGAAATAAAATACGGAGTGGATGGATGCACACACTGAAGTGTTTGCACACCCTACTGCAACTTCCTTACACAGACTGAGCTAAACCTAACTCAGTCCACATTCCAGAGAGCTGCGCTAAAATGGACTGATTTAAGGGACTACCTGCTCAATTACTGTTGTATCACAGTATTAGCCACTTACTTTCTTTATTGGTGCTTTAATTTCTTCCTCATCATCCTCTAGGTCATCCTCATCACTACAATTAGAAAGAAGTCACTCTCCATAACTCAAGATTCACATTAGGAATCACTCTTCCCCCGCCCTCCCAATAAAATGTTTTATTCATGAAGGAAGGAAGCAATCTTTTTATGTTTACCTTATACCTTAACACATGGCTAAGTGCTAGGGCAAGCACTACCTTCAGTGCAGTTAAATGCATTCCCTCCTCTTCAGTACTGAAGGGATAAATCCTGGGGACCTCCACTACTACTGTTAGAAGGTAATGACTAACAGGAAGCCCAGTATGACATATCTGAAGAACATTACTTTAGATACCATTGTAGAGTTAGATAAGACATGGATGCTTTTTCACTTAGCATCCAGTTATGTCACACAATTCATGTTCTAAAAGTTAGCTCTGTATTTTAAAATACATTATTAAAACAAGAATACATACTCATCATCGTCATCCTCATCGTCATCATCGTCCTCATCATCTTCTGCTAATTTTGGTTTTTTCTTTAAAAATGAAAGCATGAAGTGTTGATACCATTTTGTGGTAATCAAGAGCAACTGCCATCCAAAACAACTGTGGCATAAGCATGAGGCTATTTTCCATCAATTTAACTAAACCCAGGAAATTACAGCTGCCAAGTCCAAAGCTATTGACAAGTTTACTGCATATGCTCTGAGCATACAAACCTTTCCTCTTTAGTACAGAGCTTTTCTCAGCATTTCAACTCTTGCAGTACACTGTTTACACCAGAACCTGCAGTTACTGCAGGGAAAAGAATTTCTGCTAAAGTAGCCATTATATCTACCCCTTCAGCAAAACTTTGGGCACCTTTTGTATTTATTACACTTTCATAATTCAGTACAAAATAATGCTCTCCTACTTATAATAGCAAGGCATCTAACTGCTTCCTCCTAGAGGTAGCACTAAGACCAAACTAAAAGAAAATACTGTGAACAAAGCAACAGCAAATTCATATACCTGGGGTGTTTTAGCTCCTCCTCCGCTTGCTGGTCTCTTTGTTGAAGCATTAACAATTTTTGTATCATCTTCCTCCTCATCAGATTCTGGTTCTTCTTCTAATGCTGATAAAGCAAAGGCAAAGTATAAAAACCTTACCTCATTTAACAACATAAAGCAAGACTGCTAGTAAAAAGCAAGGAGCATCACCCACAACTGAGTAGAGGTTTGGTCTGGCTAAGGTGCTAAATGGATAGCAGGAAGCTTCCCACTAGTGACCTAACCACTGACTACAAAGTTTTCCAGCTGACTGAAGCAGATACTACTACACGGAAATCCAAACCAGATGAACAACCACCCCACAACACTGCTTGGAGGATCCCCTCACACACAACAAACCATAGAAAGTTAAAAATACTATTTTCTTCATTCCTAAGGACACATTTGAAAACTAGCAGAGAGAAAGATCAAAGACAGTTCTCCAAAGGAGAAATCTAGTCCTGGGTTAGTTTAGTTAAAAATCAGAACTATTTCATGGGCAGTCTTCTCACACTCAGCTGGTAAGAAGAAAGCCTACAGTGGGACACAAACACTTACTTCCTAAGGGGAGAAATTAGAACTGAAACTGCAAGGCTGACAAATGCCCCTTATCAACACAAATCAAGTGGCAAGCAAGGCCATGCTCTTGCACTCCTTTGAACTTTTGCCCTACAGCCACTTCATGCCACAGAGGATGTGCCTTTAAGATTCAGAGGGTCAGTACCAGCAAAAGCACTGCTTTAAGCACCAGCTGCATATTCCTTAAAGTTCTGCTGGTGCTGCCAGGTGCCAGGACATAGTAGTGACCAGCCATACGTACCTACGAGGTGCTGACCGCTGACATAAACAGGCCCTGAGCCGCATTTTAACCTCAACACCACTGGGGGTGTGATCTCGAAGCCGCCCAATGAAACCTGTGGGACAAAGCATTGGTATTCAGTTAAATATTCCAGGCAATGTGTACTTAACAGACACTCCATCCAAGTGGAAACAAGCTTTAACAGCTGGAGACTCCATGGCTAGCAGTTACTCCAAGTTTCTATTAGACTGAGTATTCTGCAAATGTTAGAGTCAACTCAGGATCAATAAGCCACCAACAGGGGTTTACTACCCTTGTTGCTTATCCCAGCTAAAGCACACCAAGGCCAAACCAATACATATGTTTCTATTCTACTTGGCAGCAATGTCGATTTGAACATTATCTATCCCACTGCCCCAGCATTGTGCAGTTTTACTTATATACTACCAGCATCTGAATCAAACTACATTCCAGACAGCAGAAATGAGAACAGGGTACCCTTAAATCAAGAGTAGCAATCATCTTTAGAGTCACCTAAGAGCTTGAGACCTGCAGAAAAAACTAACTGTTCTCATCTCAGGTTTAAAGAAAGCAACACAACCTAAACATGCATCTGCCTGCATATGCCTAAACTTGCATATATATATAAAATGCATAATTACTACCACTTAAAAAATGTGTAATTTGAACAAGTCAGTTACTTCTAAATTACTCAAGTAACTCTACTAGGTACAACAAAGATGTTTATATTTCTATCAGTGGAACAGACACTTCTCTGAACACACTGTTCAGTTGACCCAAGCCATCTCAACTTCTTTTCTCACTAGAGACCAGATTTACAGTAGATTTTCCCAAGTTTCTGCACTTACTGTAGGCTGCACTGACATTTTCAAAGATGCCAGTACCACTTTAGTAGGGTTGCCTTCATAGTCCAGTGCTTCTGCTTCTACAATGTGTAATTCATCTTTGGCTCCAGCTCCTAAAGTAACCTGTGAAGTCAAGAACAGGGCACAGTCTGAGCATGTTCCAAAATATTTTAAAATCTTCTAAACTTTATTTACTGTTCTGCATGAATACTGAAATTTGCATTTTTGACTACAAATTATTCCATCAGACTCCATCCCAAGCTGTTTCTGTTTCTCCACAACACTGAAACTTTAGACTTGCACCTTTAAGTGTGTTTTGATGACAATGAAATCAGGTCACTTGCTACTGGATCCCTGCACTAAAAAGAGACAGTGGCAAGCTCAGTCAGCTCTATACCTGGTCCAAGGAAAGAAGTATCAAAAGATCATCTCATCTACAGAACCACAGCTCATAATCTTCCCCCTTCCGCCACATTTTATCAGCCAATTGCTTCTCTTTACCACATTGTGCATCTTTTGCTTACTCGACATTCACTGAGGACTTAAGTCTAACAACAGCTTAGTTGAATACTGTGATTTATGCACATGCCTTTTGCTGTAATTCACCATGGACTGAGAACTGCTGTCCCAGGGCATTTCTAAACCCAAGTGCCTGGATGCCTTATCCTGAGTAAGAGTCTGGCACTCATAGGAAAGTCAAAATTCATAGCTGCAAGGAGACAAGGGAGTGACAGACAGCAGTCAGGCCTGTAATTCCAGTTCACAGAACCATGGGCCTCTCAAGACAGGACTACATGCAGAAAATGTGCAAACCAAGAGTCCCAACAGCAGTGCATAAGGCTGTGTTTCCTTTTCAAAGAAGGCTTTATCCATTTTTCCTGTGCATCATCTTTTTTTATTCTATGAAAAGAGGTTATTGACATAAGACTTCATTTCCCCCACAAGCCTAACAACATAGCGGTGTGGATTTATCTGCTTCATCCCTCACAGTGTGCAACATTAGAAAAGATGCTACAGGTAATTTTGAAAGAAATAAATTATTAGTAAAGAAACTTGGGAGTAAAAGAATACAATTTTACTCACTGTCAAGTCCCAGCTATACTTTTCATACATAGCAAAGATGGAAAACTTATGATTTATATAACACCATGAAGTATTTGGAAATCATTATTAGGCAAGTGACCTCTAGGAAAAAATTCTGCCGTAGGAATTAGTCCACAATTTAAAGACTCTCTTGCTTCCAGGTATCAAAGCATCTCTTTGCATTTAAACAAACACAGCAATAAGCAAGAGATATGCTACAACTCTTCAATTTATTGCCTGTTAAGATGGGGCTGCTACCCAGAAAAACATGGTCAGTCCAGAACAAAAGCCTTGAAATACTGTGTCCGACTTGTGTGGCACCAGAAAGCTTTAAGGACACATCCAAGAACTCTCTGGAGTCTGTTAGATAAATTATCTGAATGAAAGATGGGGTTTCACAGTTATGTCCTTAGACAAAGCAAACCAAGGACAATAAATCAAAACATAAACATTGTGCCCTTTTATTTGGATTTACTTAATATTTGCTTCTGGGAAAGATAAAGAACTGGAGTTATGTTTGGGAACACACTGAAATGGTTTCCAAAATCAAGTTTCTAGTAGTCTACAAGAGTGTGCCCATGTATACCTCTTACAAATCTATCCTTCCCCCTTGCTCCTGTAGCATCTGCACTATTTGCATTAGGGATGGCTGAGTGTATGGTCTGGCATTTAATTCCGTTTATTGTATATTTATTAACCAACTGTAAATTGATTTTTAACCTTTCTCAGCCTTGCATTTGCTAGCTGTCAACAATGAAACATCAGTGGACAAACTTTTCTAATACAGAAAATATGTGAAATTACAGAACATGCTGCCAATAAGAGATGGTTATTCTTAACAGATTTACATAACAATTATTACTAGAATTAAAATTTGAGAAATAAATGGCACGTAAAAAACCTCATGCCTTCCATCACAGCACACTACTACATTTTAAATGGTACGCATAAAAAGCAAACACTACTTGCCGTTCTCAGAGACAACTGATGTTCATTTTCTTCATCATCTACTTTAAACTGAAACTCCTTGTCCGCTTTAAGCTCGCAGCCTGTAAGAAAACAATTTAATTATAAGCCTACTATTTTATTTAACATGCAAATATTCGCTAACCAGTTATTTCGCAGTTTACTGCTTTCAGGCTTCATACAACAGAAAACTAGCGGCACTCCGGGCACGCACGGAGCGGAACTCGTGGGGTGAGAAAAATCCCAGGAGTGTGTGCGGCCTGCTGCCAACCACGCAGCTCCCCGTGCGGGCCCGTT
>VXBU01017146.1:827575-840430 GCA_013400315.1 Bombycilla garrulus
GGCAGGGAGCTAGGTGAGGGAGTTGGGGCTGGGTGAGGCGGCTGGGCTCTGCCCCGCCTGCGCCCGGGGCCGCCGCGAGGGAGCCGGGGCCGCCCCGCGTCCGCGCGATCGCAGCGTTCCGCTCCGGCGCCGCGCCACACGTGGGGACAGTGATGGTGGCGCGGCCGCAGCCCCGGGCCTGGCACAGGGCTTGCAGCCGCACCAGCCCGAGCTGCTCCGCTGGCCAGAGAGCCCTGATACAGTGGAAGGCACTCTCCTCACTCTGTGCCGGGAGCTGGTTGCTCCTGTCATCTTTGACTAAAATAATAAATGAACGAAAGCAGCTCCTTTCCTCTGCATTACCTGTTAGGTCGAGCTCCCATCCCGAGCTACTGTTCCCTGTGCCACTGGCTCTGAAGGCCAGGGACAACAACACTATGGAATCCTCCTTTTCATCTGGGACCAAACCACTTTTAATGTGAATTAGCACATGGCGAAATCTGTCATAACAAGTTAAAACTCACAGGGTTGTTTTATACTTAGAGCTACCAATCCTGGAAAGCCTTGTTTGACTCAAGTGGGAGCCCATCACTGGCCCTGGCTGGGCTCAGCCATCCACACATTCCAGGCCATCACATCTGGGGGCCGATCTGCACAAATCTTGTATGCTAATCAAACACTTACCTGAACACTTACTCTGCAAAAATAAAAGTATATAGGCTCTTGGTGCTCATCTCTCCACTGATTTGAGATGTGTGTCTTGTAGTTGTGTTACCTTCATTGACATTCATGAAGGAACATTAAATGACGCTGCTGAAAACGAGAAAAACTGAAGTGAAAAATAACTGGCACGGTGAGAAAGTGAAAATTACCCTGTCAAAAATTCCCCTTTTCCACTCTTCCAGGAAGCTAGCCCCTTTGCAAACAGCAAGTACAGTTCCACAGGATACACATGCAGCTTAGTTTTGAGTGTTAAATTTCCTATTTGAAAAATACAATTCACTTTTCCAAATCAGAGATTACCTGAGTGATGGTTCCACCAGGAATCTCCTACAATCCTATTAACATTAGGGCAGGTTGTCCAGTGATATGTTTCAGGTGGATTGCCACAGGCTGACTAAAATTCAATAACAGTTAAATTGTGTGTGAAAACAACGTACAGGAATAAATCGGAGAACAGCTTAGCATATGAATAAGGATGGGCATTCTATGGTTCTGTGATTTACTCCCCTTAAAATCTCACAAGGAACCAGAGAACAAACACTGTTTATGTCATTTTCTAACATTTGATTTCATTAATTTCTTATTATCTTTACAAAGTAATTACTGATGAGGATGGCCCTTAGGGTAGGATGAGTGGTAACTATAGAGAAGATACACACAGGGATCAGCAGAGGCAGAAATCCCGCCAAATGCAGTGGCTGGTGTCCCTGGCAGAGAGAGGCATCATTAAGTGATCAGACTTCTCAGCCTTAAGAGCTGAGCAGATGCATATTAAGCATTTGTTTGGGGTGGCTTGAAAATGCCAACTAGTATTAAAATTTCAAATTACGATGTCAGACTGAAGCTTGAAGGTAAATCCTATGCAGTAATACTGGAAGGGAGTGAATGACATTTACTTGGTGTAATGCCGACAAGAGCACATGGCTGCTAGTCAAACCCACCCAAAACCCTGCCCCCCAGAGCACCAAGCAGCTCACAGACTGCAGCTCCAGAAGTCAGCCCTGGTCTGCTGAAGGGAACAGTTGCAACCACATCATGTCCTCCTATGTGCAGAGTCACTTTTAATACAATTACAGTCTTCCATTATGGAGGAAATAAATGTGGGAGGAAACAAAGGACAGACACAGAGAAGCAAAACGGGTAGGAAGTAGGACATATATGCTTACTGCATCTTGTTTGGTTCCATAGGGCTTTAGAAGGGCTGTCATATATCTTGACATTTTTTATTTCTGCCATGGTACTAGGATGAGAAGTCCATTACAATATCGACCGTTTTACTTTACTCAGCTCTGTGCTGTGTAATACTCAGCATAGCAGAAAAGGCTTACAAGGGATTTAGAGACAGCCATAGAGGCACAACTAGGGGGAAATCAGAGTTTCCCTTAATGGAATTATCTTTTTAGTGAGTTTCTACAAAACTTAGGAAATTGTATTTAAAGCATGGTTAAAACCACAGCACAGTTGGAGTCAATCAATCAGAAGCTATAGAGACAGTAAAGATTTTCTATGCAATCTTAATTTACATGCTGACATAATGAAATAATCTTCGTGCCCTGCCCCATGGCTGTCACATAACCTCTCCACTAGACTCCTCCTCCCTTCAGTAGTCAACAGTTTCTGTCCCAGTGAACTAAGGGCCAAAATCTTAACTGGGCGCAAAACACCTTTATTGATCTCAAAAAAAAGATGACTTGCACACGAGAAAATCCAAATATTTTGCTTTAGCCTGAAATAACTGCATATTGCCATCCACAGGTAGGGCAGCAAGAGGCAGGTATTAGCTGTCCTCATCCCCATGAATTGGGGGTACCAGCAGGAGAAATGTGCTGCCTGGGCACTGCAGTAGCAGCAGGGACAGAGCCCTGCTGGGTGCCCGGTAAATACCTTGAACACATGTGAGAGCTGCATCTCCTGGGGCTGCTTTGAGAATATTTGGCCTTGCATTTGTCATTTCCCTTCACCTCCAGGCTGGTTTGCAGCCAGCTTAGGACAGGGAGCTGTGACAGAGGAACCATTCTTACCTGGTTGTCTTCTTTCTTACCCACAGTCTGCTTTTTGCTGCTGACCCTACTAAGTGCCACTGGCAGCTTTCGTCTTCCGTCTTTCTGTAGTGCCTGTTCCATCCCCAGCTTTGCCTGTTGCACATTATTCATGCAGAGCAGCATGAAGAGCTGCATCAGAAGGTCCTTCAGCACCAAAGAATGCTGCATAAGGGGAGCAGAGGGAAGCTGGTGACTCAGCTTCTGCTTATGGCAGCAGGAGCTTGTACTGCTCCATCTCTTCTATGGTTTTGCATAGAGCTTTCAGGGGTTCTTCTACTATTAGGGCTCAATTTCAGGCATACAACTGTAAAATAGAGGAATGACAGATGAGCCAGGATGTCCACAGGAGAGGTACTCAGGTATCACAGTGATGATAAGAAGCAAGGTTACACAGATAGATTACCGGTGTCAGTGCCACAGCAATAAAAATTGAGATAGCCTGATTTTTTTTTTTTTTNTCTTTAAATATTCAGTACAGTATAACCTCTGGGTCCTGGCCATGACCCTTCCTGGCTACTGCCAAAATTAACCCTGTCGTGACAGAAACTGGGAGAAAAGCCAGGATACTTTAAAACTATCTGTGCCCTGCATGTCCCAAAAACGAGGCCACCTCCCAGTAGGAGCAGTAGGAGTTTGGAGTTGGTGGGGTTGACATGTAAGGGAAGGGGGGTGGCAGCAAAGAGCTCCATAAGCCATATGTGTCTATAAAGCTGGCGAGGCAGACTGCACCTAATGTCCTCTATCCAGCAATGCCAGATGTCCTTGTCCAATGAGCCACAACTCCCCCTGCAATATCATTTGCTGCTGTGTAGTGATACTATACCTGCTGTCAGCCTGTGGCACTGCTCTGCTTGTTAAACCCCATTAACTCGATCCCAAAATGATGTTCTGCATCACTGCCAGGGTACGTGGGTTCTGCTGACCACCCATGGGCAGCCAGGGCCATGGAGATGGGGGACAGCACCCGGGACTCCACATAAAAGTAGCCTGTTCTGGTGGTCACTTTTCATATCTACTCCTCCTGTAGCACAAGCTTTGAAATGTTGTCGCTGTACCCCATGGTTCCTGCAGGGTCTAGAGGAGCACATATAAGGCCATGGGGTGGGGCACAGCACGATTGTGTCCAGTTCCTGATTTTCCTGTGTTTGTCGTACTCCATTTCTACAGCTTCACTGCCAGAGCCTGAGGGTCAGGTCCATTTGGTGTTTGAGTAACATGCAGGTCAACCCTGACTTTTCACAGATGCTCTGGCTACAAGCTCAGGAATGATGTTCCCTCATCGCCACACTGTCAGTTCCCATTTCAAGGTCGACAGCACCATCTAGTGATCACAAATCAGCTTCCTACATGGCTGCCTGCCTTCTCCCAAGTTTCATCCATGCCCCAGGTGTTCCAGGTGAGGTTTTCCTGTCTGTGCCTACCTACTACACTCTTCCTACAGAGGGTTGTTTACTGGAAGGTCTTGGATGAGGAGGCTGATTGCCCTTGGCCACAGTCACAGACCTCAGAGCTGGGATGGCGTGATCCAAACTAAATCCCAGACCAGAAAATATGGCAGAGCTGTGTTCCATACCCCATTTGGCTCAGTGAGAGTCTTACCTGCCCTCTTGGACAGAGTCCACATTTAAAACAAATCTGCCCAGGGAAAGAAAATAATCCCTCTCATCCTTCCCCTGGTTCTCTGCTCCGTATGACTTCAGTCAATATGTTGTGTAAAGGACCTCAAGCACACCAGTCAAAGGTGGTGTTTTGTCCCCAGGGTCCCATTGGCATGCACAGCTCACAATACAGATGTCAGGAGAGTCAAAAGCTTGGCCAACATTATTTCTGATTACTCAACTTAGAGCACAGGCAGACAGACAGCTCCACACCTCCAAAGCGCAGTGGGCCCTTCTGTTCTTTTCCCCATCACACCCTGCTGGGGGTTAGGTGTCCTTCCTTTTGTTCTTTCTCGCCTGTAGCATTTTCCCCATTAGTTGCAGGGAAACCTGATTGCTGGTACTTGACAAGACAAAGAGTTTTGCCATGCCCAGGGGAGAGGGCGGAGGTGGAGGCACTCGGGGGGGAAGGGGAGGGAGGGCAGCGGGGAAAATCGTCACGTCGCTCTTCGGCCGGAGAGGAGGACACACTCGGAGCTGTGGTGGCTTGGGGGAAAGGAGTTCGCCGTAACCCGGACGGAGCTTCTTTTTCTGCTGCTGCTGCTTCTGCTTCTGTTTTTTTCTGCTTCTTCTTCTTCTTCCTCTTCTTCACCTTCTTCTGCTCCTACTGTTTCTTCTTCTTCTTCTGTGGGCCCCTTTGCACCTCCTGCCCTGCTGGGATGTCCTGCAGTGCAGCCACCGCCACAGAGCTGCTGATCCATCTCGTCCATCCACTGCCCCAGGATCTCTGCCCATTCCTGCTGTTCCAGCTCCGTGTTCCTCAGAGTCCTGCTGGGGTGCTGGGATTGACTGCCTGCAGGAGGTTTGTGAAGCAAAGCNCCACTGCCCCCTCGGATTCCTGCTCACTGCTGCCGTTTCAGCTCGGTGCTCCTCAGAGTCCTGCCAGGGCACCCGGGATCGGATACCCACAGGGGGTTTGTGAAACAAAGCCTCCCGTCCATCCTTTCCCATCTCTGCCACGGGGTCCCTGATACTGTTTGTTATTAATGCTATTGTTATTACTATTCTGTTTACCTTGATATTCATACTAGTAAAGGACTGTTATTCCTACACCCATATCTTCACCTGAGAGCCTTTTAATTTAAAAATTATAATAATTTGGAGGGAGGGGTTTTCCAAGGGATGCTCTTGTCCTCCCTAGCAGATACTTGTTTTTTAACCCAAGACACATCCCCTGCAAAAAAAAAACCCCACAAAAAATATAATCTACTGGATCCACAGTTGATGTGTTGTTATCATCCCAGCTCCTCCACTGCTGCATTTCACCCTCTCCACAAGAGTCTCCAGGGCCCCTGTGGTGGATAAAAAGGCAGAAGGGTATCATGTTGATGGAAGTATCATTTTGTGCCTATACTCTTCCTAGCTGGGAAAATGTGCAAATTTCACTAGTGCCTTCTCTCAGTTCCACTGGCTCTTCATCAGGGCATCTTGCAGGCTCAAGGTGCTGCAGGGGAGGAAACAGAAGGACACCAAGTTATCTGACTGCTCTTGCTAAGGAATTTTGATGCATCAAGCACCTCCTCCATCAATGAGGTCATGGCTAGGAAAACTGTACTATGTGGGATACATGTGGCAAGCTCTTGTATTTCTACTTGATCGTTAGGCTAGAACTGTTCCCTGTTTTAGCACAAGTGCCCTTGTGCTGGAGGGCACTCTTGGAAACCAGGAATCTGAAGCCATGTGGTTATACACACATCTGGATCACAGCTCTCAAATTTGCATAGACAAACCTGGTAGAGGTCTTTCAAAACCACTCCAAAGCCATGCAGAATATGATGTATATTTAAAGCCATACACATGAATCAATTTATTTCCTGAGCTTATCTAATGTGAGCAACTGTATTAAGCTGTTTAGCAGGCTGGGTTGAATGTGTCCAGCAGGGGCAGCACGATGGGGTTTTGTCATCACAACATCGTTCCAGGGTGGGTTACTGGCTCCTGCACAAAAACCCCACAGATCACTTGATATGACTGTATGTATATCAATATATATGTATGTGCTTATAGGCTTCAGCAGGCTTTTGGACAAAGATATTTACTGAACAAATGAACTTTTATCACATTTCCAAATGTCAGTTTTGAAAATCTTACAGATGAAATAATAGGCTCTGGTTGTACCTCTGATCACAAATGTGAGTTTAGAGTTGTAATACACAGCTCTATGATCTGTGTGAAGCACTGCAAAGGTCAAAAATTGAATGGTAGGAATCTCTGGGAGATAAACAGCAAATATCATTAGGTCAGTAGGTAGCAATAGTCCTGTGGGTAAAAAAAAAGACAAAATAAAGGGCTATTCAATAAAAGAAGCATGGAGAACAAGAAACAACTGCCCGATGTCTCCTCTAATACAAGAAATAGAGGACATAAAATGAAACTTGTAGGTGGCAGAGTAAATACTAAAAAAGAATAAAGAGGCAGGTCCCCAGCCAACACATAGCAGAGCTCTTGCAAGTCGCTGCCACAAGATGCTGGGAACATCAGATCTTCATGAACATCAGACATGTTCATGGGAAAGAAAAAGCAGCAAGGGAGAATAGGCAAAAAATGCTGTTCGGTGGCTCAATAAATCCTTGAACAGCTTGGCAAGATATTCTGGGGAAAAGATCACTGTAATCTTAGTCTGCTCTCACACGTTTCTTCCAGGCACCGTTGGAGACACTGGGCTGGCTGAGTGCTCAGTGTGACCTGGTGTCACAGAGACGGATGCTTCCAGCACCTGCAGCTCAAGAGCCCTTGGACCCAGGCTGGACTCCAGCCCAGTGGGCCTCACAGTGCTGGATGGAAGACCCACAAATAGAACAGAGTCTAATCTTGAAGCTGGTCACACAGAGCTGAGGTTTAGGATATTCTGGCCAGCTGTTTCCATCCAGATGCAGCCAGCTTTGGCAATCCCAAAGGTGACAAAATATTCACACAATTATCTCAATGATCCTCTCACAATTGTACCCTATAGTAGAGAAAACTAATCCCTGCAGGAAGGTTACTTGGTGCCCTTGTTCCTGGATGACACAAATGAAAAACACACAGACTCCATGTTTAATTCTCTCTCCCAAGCCAGTTGGGAACCTGATTCTGAATGGTGCATGTTTGTGAGATGTAGGCTTCCAAAAAGTCAGGGGTAGGTTTACCAGTGGTTGGGGCCCTGTGGTATGTTAGCCCTCAGAATAACATATAACTTCCTTTCAAGAAAGGATTTCCAGCTTTCTCAAGAAGAAATTCTTCAATTTCATCTAAAATTTGGAAGTCTGAGTGCTGACAGCAACCTCAAAGTAAGAGTTCCTATCTGTCTTGTACTGCACCTACATGCTGCCACAGTGTCATACCCACAGCTGTCGCTGTGTCACACTCACCTGCATCATCTTGTATGTTCTGGTCTTGACATGTGGCCAGAACACCTCCCATGTAGCCAGGCTTCCCTTAGAGCAAGTGGCACATGGCAGTGCTGGAGCTGAGCAGGACACCAGGTGGATCAGCTCCTCAGGGTCCATGAGGTCCACAATGCCTTCTCTCCATGTGTTGTCATGGTCATCGTGGTGTCCACAACAGGTTGTATCAGACACAATCCAGGTTGTATCTGATACAATATAAACAAATGCAGTTGCAAACCCTCAATGTATATGTTTGCCATAGAGGAGCAAAAGTCAACAAAGGGTGTCTCTGACATTCATTTGTTAGACCTGGCACAGTTTATTGCCACCTGCTGCTAGCATGCAAGGCTCCTGCAGAGCCATTGTGCTCTTAGAACCATCCCAAAACACACCTGCTCCTCCCAGTGGTGCCAAGGCCTCTGGCCCACGGATCTTCCACTGATTTTGTTTTACAGGACATAGCATTGTTGGAGACTTATTTTTCCATAACTAAGTGACCTTAAAAAAAAGTCATTCCATGTAATGAAAGACATATCAGTGAAGATAAATGTCATTAGTCTGTGTAAGAATATCATCCTCCAGATAAACCCAGTGAACATAGGCCGAGGATGATTTTGGCTCACTTGTTTCTTGCTGGTAACATTGGATCAGTTCTGCAGCCACGTTCTGCACCAGGATCCCTACTGAGCAAGAGCAGTGTCACCGCTAAGACAGCCCCCTGCTCTCCAAAGCCCCATGCTCCAGGTCCGCTTCTCATCAGTAGCAACAAGAAATCATTTTCATCACAGCTCTGGGCTCTGATGTCACCATCAGATCAGCAGAACTCTTCCCTAAGTAATGCAAAGTGTAGGAGCTCCCAGGGGCACAAGCCGAGTTCACGGCCTTGCGTTTCAGGCTAAGGACTCGTACCTGCAGCCCTTCGTGGGTCCGTGTGCCGCTCCGGGGTCCAGGGGCCGCCCGCGGGTCGGGATGAGCCGAGCGCTGCGACAGGGCAGGGCCGTGACAGCGTCCGGGCGCCAGAGGGCGCTCTGGAACCGCACATCTCGCAGGGAGCCGCGTCCAGAGCCGGGGGGGGGGAGAGGGAAACACAGAACAGGGGACACGACACACGGGGACACGGCACCAGGGGACACGGCACACGGGGACACAGCACCCGGGGACACGGCACACGGGGACACGGCACCAGGGGACACTGCACACGGGGACACGGCACACGGGGACAGCACTCGGGGACACTGCAGCTGGGGACACAGCACCTGGGGAGGGCACTAGGGGACACCGCACCCGGGGACAGCACCAGGGGGCACCGCACGTGGGGACAGTAGCCGAGGACACCGCAGCTGGGCACACAGCACCTGGGGACAGCACCCGGACACGGCACCTGGAGACAGCACTTGAGGACAGTTCCTGGGGACAGCACCCGGGGACACCGCACCTGGGGACACACCCACCTGGGGACAGCACCCACCTGGGGACAGTTCCTGGGGATACACACACCTGGGGACAGCACACAAACCGTATCCCCATGCGACCGTGACCCCCAAACACTGAACCCTGCGCTACAGAAGCAGAACATTGTGCTAACAGAACATTGAGCTAACAGAACATTGCTGAAGGCTTGAACCCAACCTCAGTCCTTGCACTGTTCAGGTTTTGGCTGGATTTACCTTGCTTTTATGAAGGTTTAACTTATCGGGAACTGTGCTGCATTCAGGCCCATTTAGTCAGCATTAAATTTGGTCTTTTGGGTATCTTAAGCCATTACAGATGACTCTAATTTTCTGCAAAAAACAAACTTCCTAGTGCCATCATCTATCCTGAGAATTTATGGAAATACAGACATCTGAGCCAGGCAGGGAGGATGAGGAAATTCCTTGGTGAAATCCCTGTGCTCTCCAAGCAGGCCTGAATAAATAAATGGCCACAATTGCAGGGACTGCAGCAGCTAGACCTTCACTGGTGGTCTCACTGCAAGGCAGCAACAACAAATACACACAGGAGCAGATGAGTTCTCCAAAGCCTCTGCTTCCAGCCCTGAAAACACTTCCTGGACACATGGCATTGCCACCCTTGGCTCTGCCAGCAGGCTTCTCCTCTCATGATGAGCGCAATGTCTCACACTGTCACGAGCATTAGCATTTGAGATGGTTTTTCTGCTTGCATGCAGTGACTGAGCCATGGAACAGCGCACCCAGAATGGAGGAGGTTTGGGTAACAAACCCAGAAAGAATTAAACCTGCAGCAAAGTGCAGGGCTATCCAGTGGGTTTGGGTGAGCCCTGGAGCAGGTTGAATCCTGCAGGTTTCCTACGGAAGGGAATCCTGGAGCTGGAGGGATCTCTCTATGTCATTCTGAGGATCCCAGCTCAATAGCAGAGAGACAGATAATAGCATTTGAACACTATCTACTTCAATTCAATTGTATTGATTTATTTCCTGTCCAGTGAAGCTATCAAGTGTACAAAATGGTTAATCTTATTTTTTTTTCCCTGCTGTCTGTTCAGAGGAGTGAAGTTGTAAACACTGATCCATGCAAGGAAGGTGGCAGGGGAGATATATTGAATTTTTTTCAAGGCAAATGCTGATTTGTGTCTGTGCAAAGTGAATCTAATTTTAGCACAGGGCAAAGGAAGGACACAAGCCCTTCCCACTTCAGACTCTCCCAGTGGAAAGCTGCTCCACCTGAGTGGTTTGGACCCACCTTGCTGACCTACCTCCCTGGAATCACACACTGACTCAGCCTCTGGGAGATGGCAGGAGCCCCAACATCACCAGCCTGGGTCAAGTGACCCCCAAATCCACCCAGGGGCTGCAGGGCTGCCTCCCTCCTTTTAATACATAGTGACCTACATGATTTACCTAATTCCCAGCCTTCCCCAGCTCAAGGAGGGAAACAATAGTCCAGCTCATCCAAGCAGACCCAAGTCAGGCAGGATATTGCTGTTGTTTGAAATGCAGCACTGCAAAACAGAAAGTGACGTGTATGGTGTGGCCAGCAGGTCCCTGTTCCAGTGCCTGATGCCTGGGAGAGAAGGAAAATGAGTTATCTTTTTAAAGTATTTTCTTTCAAAATGTACATTTACAATTAAAGGCTGAGTATACTCTATATTTTATTAATGATGTGGGACAGCGAGGCATTTTAAAGCTCTTCTGTTTCTGTTTTGATGATATTTTTTTTGGAGGAGGGGGGGAAGGAATTGAAATGGAAAACTTAACACTTATGATTTCAAAAATTTGGCTTATATTTTAGGTTCTGGTAACATGCAATTACAGGCACTTAAAAAGAATTCCCTTTTTTATACTATGCCCTAGAGCATAAAATTAAGAGGCCAATTCAGGCTTTGTACTGCTTTCAGAGGCAGTTTGCTGCAGCATAGATCAACACAGAGACTGACTGTCGCCTTTCTATTGAATTAAGTCTATATTTTTGACAAGTATGGCAGCAGTATCATCACTTTAATCACCAACAATCTGTTGTGTCTCTTTATGCTAATAAATAAAACATTCTGTGTTAAATATTTCCCAGTAAGCACTTGAAGACCTGCAATCACCACTCCTCCTATATGTTCCCATGTAAAATAATATAATAGTAATAAAATCAAATGATGTCTAGGAGTTTTATAGAAAACTAATAGCAGTTATTGCAAAGTGCACATCAGATACCAATTGTAGGTTACATTTCTCTTTAATATAATATAGTATGCATATTTCACTCACTGTCTCAGTATATCAAATGAATTAAGCAGTAGGATGATATCAGTCAAGAATTGAGTTCTTTAGGAGAGGTATATTGGCAGAAGAGTTTTACTGGTGCTGTGAGTTAAGAGTGGGAACACTGGCTGCAAAATATGGGAAAATCGTCCGAGGTTACTGAGAAATTGCCAAAGAAACCTTCTGACAGTTCCAGCCAGCCCTGTCCATGCACTGGGGCTTTGCTCCAGGGATTGATGTGTGCAAGGGTCTCACAAATCATCACCCTCAGCCTATCACCCCACCTCGTGCTCTGGAAGAGCACAACGGTCTCAGCCCAAGTCGTGGAACCATAATGGCAAAGCAGAGATTAAGGTCTTAGAATAAACACAACTGGATCAAGAGTACACAAACAAAGGCAGCCACGCTCCTGCCATGTGTTCTCCAGGGCCCTGGCAGCAGCTCAGCCAGGGCTCAGGGATGGGCTCCTGCAGTACAGGGTGCACCATGGGGCCACTGCCTGCACTCTCCCATAGCAGGACTTCCCTTGCTCCCACCATCCAGGGGGCTCTGAACCACCCAGATCCTCTTTCTCTTTGCTGCTCCACCATCCCAGGGCTCCTCAAGCCCCGCAGCCCCTTTCCTGCTGCAGCAACTCCACAGCAACACTGGGAGCATGGCACAGCCTGGGAGCCCCAGCACAGCTCCAAAAGCACACCTCGTCCTCAATCTCCTTGATTTCCCTGGCTTCATTCCCACACTTCACTCTGGAGTCTGGGAGCCTTGGAGTCACCCTAAAGAAACCCTTTCCTAAACTTCAGATCTGCTTGTTGAGAGATTTTTCCCATTCCTGTTACTAATACACCTAATACATTCAGGGGGTCCCGCCTCAGTCAACATGAATTGTAAACCATTTCTCTAATCCCCTCAACAATACCCTTCCCCAAACGTTTTTTTCTATCTTAATTAGATATTCTATCCCTTCGGTTTAAAATAGTATTTAATTTCACTTAATGATTTCAACAAAAAATATTAGGATTCCCCAAACAGACATGTTCCCTCTGAATTCTCTCATTCTTTTTTCCAAGGGCTTCAGTTTCATCTTTTTGTTGCTTTGTCAAAACACAGCTAATTGACTGTCCTGAAAGTACAATTTTAGTAATTTCTCTCGATGAAGCATCTCTGCCTCCTCTATTAACGCTGCCTAATTGGACTTTGAATCCCCAGCCAGCGACTTCACCCATGCTACAGGCCCAGATCACTGCAACAGTAAATATCAGCATCCCAGTTAAATGTAGGTTGGCTCACATTCCCCCAAAATTGGCTTTCTGCTCCTCAGAGTGCAATCTGATGTAATATTACGTTAACCATTTCTTTTCTTGGAGGGAGGGAGGGA
>VXBU01017146.1:840438-864590 GCA_013400315.1 Bombycilla garrulus
GGAGGGAGGGCAGAGAAGCTGCAGCTCAGATCTGCGTTTCCTCTGCTCGCAGAGTGCATTTGCTCCCAGCACCAGTGGGGAGGGAGTGCTGCGGGCTGGCAGGAGCTCTGCAGCCTCCCAGCTCTCATTTCCACCTTCTCTCTCAGCAGCTTCAGCTGCAGACAGCACAGCAGGCAAGGACACAGCAGTGCTGATCTCCACAGGCCCCACAGCTCCAGAGGGGTACCTGCCACCCAATTCCGTCACCCAGAGATGGACCCCAGGACAACTCTGCTGTGGGGAGCAGGAACCATTTCTCTTTTTTTCCCTTCCTTCTCCAAAATACAGGCTGTATGGCGTGTGGCTATCAGCCATCAAGGGCTTGGCATATATTGGGGGGCTGGGAAGGTTGAATGGCCATGCCATGCTGCAACAGCAGCAAACCACCCCCAGGGTTCATCTACAGTGCTGTAATTATCTCAGAGCATCTGCCATTAAAATGCAAGATCAGGCCAGCTACAAGTAGGAAACAGAAACAGAACTCCTCATTGATGCCTGTAATAGGCACCAAAGGCGTATAATTCTGCATAATTGCTAATTGTTACTACTATTGCAGTTGATGCCAGAATTGCCCAGAGATGCCTCTTGCTCCTTGTGCCCCTGCGGGATTTGGGGGGAGGCTGAATCCTACCATGAGCAGTGGCAGTGTCCCCAGCAGAGACCCCCCCATGGTGAGGGTGTCAAAGCCACGCCGGGAGCCTGCAGAGCCCTGTCAGAAACCCTCAGCACATGCCGCACCAGCAGCCAAAATCATGAGGGACAGAGTTAAGTGCGAGTTCAAGTGCGAGATGAAAGCATGTGAGAATTGCAGGGCCAGCCCCGTGGGGGCCAGGGCTGGACAAAGTGCTCCCACCAGCCACGCTTTGCATTCAGCTCCCACTGCCAGACCCTCCAGGGCCTAATGAAGCCACTTGACCTCTTGCTACCCCCATTCTCTGATCTCCAAAGAGGGTATTAATGCTGACACACAGGGAGTCAGAAGGTGGGGGTGGATTTGACATGGGCTGGCAGGGCTGCTCCAGCCCTGCTCACAGCTCTGCTACAGCGCAGCCTAAAAACACCATAAGATTCCCCATTCTATTTTGTTTGAAGAGTTTGTTCCAGTACACCACACTATCAGAGTTTTTCCTCTTTGCCACTGCATTCGTGTGTCCCCAGAAGGGCTCAGCTAGGATCTAATTTTGTATTTCTGAACCACATTTCCATTGCTCACCCTCAGACCACTTCACTACCCACATTGCTCCAGGTGTGAAACCCTCATAAATCTGACCAAGTAGCCCCATTTTTCCCCTGTGCATGCACAAGCCGCTTGCAAATGTACAGCTGAATGATCTCTCTGCCCCTCTACAGTGACTCCGTGGCTGCTTCTCCGTGCCCACTGCCTGGTCTGGAGGCCCAAAGCTCCAGGGTGTGCTTTGGAACCTGCTCCAGGTTTGATCCCAGGACCAGATTGTGGAGACTGCAGAGTGGGACCCTGCTTCCAAAGATGTTTGGATCAGCTCTTTCCATATTGCAAAGAAGCCCTCCAGCAATTAATGTTTCTTGTAAACATGCTGTAGATGGAGGTAAAAGCCCACAAAATGGAGATGCTGGAAGCTTTTTTTCTGATTTAGTTTCTTATTAGGATATGCTACCGGGGTAGAAAAGACGTCATTGATAAGACTGACATTAGAGGCAGCCAGTAAAATTAAAACTCCAAGGAATGGCCCATCTTTTTCTTGTCAGGCAGGCATACAGATTCCCTGCCAAGCACTTTAAGATACTCATAAATGTTAGGGACAAAACTTTCAGATAAAGAAGGGAAGGGCTTCTGCTGCCTTCAGCTTTGGCAGGCCAGTATCAGATGCTTTAAAGAGCCTGGTTGCCCTCTGAATACTCCTTCTACTGCCCCAGAAGAGGACCCAGCCCCAAGAAGGCACCAGCACACCTGGGTTTGAAGCTGGAGCATCTCATGTTTCTGCTGCCTTCCACAAGCTCTGCTCTAAATGATGCTAAAGAAAACCAGTCTCAGAGCCCCACAGTAAGCTTGGAGCTGCGTCCAGAGCTCAACAGCACATGTGCACAAGGGGTTGGTAAATAAAACCAGTTCAAATCTGCCCTTACATCTCAGGCTTGTGGAGCTGGAGCAGGAGGACTCACAAACTTTAAGCTCAGAGGGGCTGGGAGTTTTGTTCCTGGACAAATCTCCAGTAACATCTTGGAGCCCAGATAAATGCTTTTCTCTCTTCTCACCAGCCTCATTCTCTTCTTTCATTTTTACACAGAGTACACCTTACCCTGAAAGTAGATTTTTTCACAATGGTGAACATCCCATTGTGTGTCTGGGTCTTTTATCTCAGGCAGAGAGGATCAAGCTTTTAAATTCAGTTGTCTCATCCCCAGTCCTGCTCCCAGCAGCATCCTCCAGCTTCCACCAGCCCAGCACAGACAGCCTTGCTCCCGTGAGCACCATGCCAGCATGCACTGCACACACATGGCTTTAAAGGAGCACCTCTCCTTGTGCTTCCACATTTTAGGAATATGTTTATCTTGTTTCTAAGAAGATAATAATATTACAACAATCTCGCAGCAAGCACTTCAAATAATGTCGCAAATAAACACTTGTGTATGTGTTTAACCATAAGCACAAGGGAGGTGAGGTGACTTAAACCCATCTCTGGTTCTGCAGTACCAGCCTGTGGCCACACACTGGGCCGTGCAGGTGTAACAGCAGCTAGCCAGGCTCGCAAGAGGGCTCTCCTAATAAATTCAGATTGTTGTGGTCTTCCTGCCCAGCCTGGGACGCCACAAATGCTGGGATCTCCTTAACCCCAGGAGATCCCGCAATATGTAGGAAAGTCCAGGTTTCCGGCCCGTGCTGTTGAAGGAGTAGTCTGGAGTCGTTTGTTGGTGTTCTCAAGGCAGTTTATTAAGTCCTTATCAAAGAGAGATTTCTCTGCTCTGCCAGGGTTGACACAGAACGCGTCCAGAGACACACTGTGCCCGCCCCGGGTGAGCTGTAATCTTTTATACTAAAAACTACGTATTAAATGTTTACAGTTAAGTACCAATCTATGCCCCTCACATTACCATGTCCAGATCTGTGTCAAACCAATCCAAAAGTGCCAGCATCACCAAGAAGATGGAGGTGATGAAGAAGAACACAAGATAACATGCCACGTGTAAAAATCCTCCATCTTGTATCTCAGACCCCCCTGTACAGATCTCCAACCCCGCTGTACAGGGCCCTAAACCCCCCTGTACATACATTCAAATTACCTTCTTTTTACTTATAACTACTACTATTTTACTATCTAAGTTTTTGTGACCTGAAATTCCTCATACAAAGCTGACAACCTGTTCCATGGGTTAGAATCAGAGTTACAGGTATTTTTAGTATCATTCCAGGGTCTCTGACACCTCTGGCAAGGCTGAAAAGCCTCCTGACCAGGTTTTGGGTCGGCCAAAGGCATCATAGGAACCCCCTGGGTTCCAACACAGATGAATAGAAAACAAGTTCCTCCTTCCCACCCCTTTCACATCCTCTAAAACGAGACACCAAGCCCTCTCCGACATGTGTGTACCACCTGAGACTCACACCAACATTACATGTCATTAACAAAACATAAACCAGTGGTCACATCTTAACGGGAAAAGTTAAATCTCTTTATGCAGGTAAATAAAGATACCTTGTCCAGTCATTAAGAAGTGATTAATTTATCTAAGAAATAACAGCACTAGGGCTGTCAGACTGGCACACAAACACAAGCAGGAATCAGATATCGTATTAGGCTAATTATAAGGAGAATAAAAGACAAGCAGAAGCATAAAATAGCCATGTGGACAGTATTTTGCTGGACATTTTCTTTGCACAGAAAAAGCTAAACACATTCTGCACAAAAGAAATATGGGTATTAAAACAATTTCTTTCCTGGTTTCCCTAATTTAGTGCTGTACATGAGGAAGCAGCGCATATGGAGACAACCTCCCAGATTGTGTGAAGCAACTGCCAAATCCTCATACAGGCCAAGCTTCTTCAAACTAACAGAAATTCTTAAATCTCTGCATAATCAATCTGCAGCACAATTCCAGGTCCTGGAGGCTTTGCAGAGCAGAAGAAGCAAGGCAGCAGAGCCTATCCCACCCTCCTCCTGCTCACCCTCCTGCCATGGCCATATTCCACCTCTGGAGCAGCCACAGAAGCTCCTGAGCATTTGCTGAGCCCGGGTACATTCAGTTCCTTATCAACCTGGTGTGTTTATCAGAGTCACCTCGCCCAGCCCTGATGTCCAAAGATGCTTGATTTTCCTCAGCAAGAACCTGAATGCCTTTCCTGTGATTTCTGCCCTATTTATACTCCCAGAAATGAGGTTTACCTTCCTGTCCTGGTTTTAGCCAGGACCTGGAGGTTATTCCATACCATCTCATGTCATTGCTGGGGCCAGGGAAAAAGGATACTCTGGCCTCTGAGAAGAAGTACATGGCTTCCAGTGGGAAAACGGGGGGGCACTGTCCACCCTTGTTCATTGCTCGTGGTCCATCGTGGATGCGGCTGAACGTCCGCTGCACACAGCCAGACTGAGGTTATCTGTGACAGCGCTTGGGACCTGCCGAAATCCTGGCATCTGAGAGACTTGGGAGGCAGAAAGCAGGGGGCACAGCACTGGGAGGAACCTCTAGAACTAAGTGGAGGTTCTGAGGATCTCAATTTTAAGGTTGGGCTTTAAACATCAATTTAGTGAGAGCAGACAAGTTGCAGACACATCTTTGGGCAGGAGGCTGCCCTGACACCCAGCCAAGCACAGACTTGCCCTCCCCTTCCAACCATGGACAGCAACAGCTCCCAGCTCTGCAGGAATGTGCTGATGCTGAGGGATATCCATCCCCTCATCCCATTGTGCAGGACATCACCCACAGCAAAGTTTTCTAACACAACCAAAGCACTGACCTGAGAGCTCAGGACCTGGGACCAAATGACTGTGGCAGCCAGAAGTATCTGGTCACTGTTCAAGGAAAAGGGAGGCAGGTTTCCATTTTTAACACTTGCATTCTCTTTAAAGCCTTTCTCTTCCCCACTAAAACCTAATATTAATAATGATGGCAGATCCTACTTTCCTTGAGGTAATGCCAATTTTAATACATTTCTTTATGTAACTATAGTGCTATTAAGGAACAAGTAGTAAGTGATAGATACTTTAATGCGAGTCAATATGTATTTGTATGTGCTTTATGATTTAATCAATATTGCTACATTAGCAAGAATAAATATGTTGTTTCCTTTTCTGGCCTTGGAAAGAACAAATGAGGAAAGTCACATTCTGAAGTTTAGGAATGAATAAAATCTCTGCATTGCCCAGACAATTTAGTAAATCTCTTGACATTCATTTGCTCTCCAGAGCAGAGCAAGTACATCCCCAGGCTGTACAGGCAATACTAGAGACTCAGCCTGGGACTCCAGGTTTCTCACAGAGAACTTCCTAAGAGGGTATTAAAAAAAAAAGGAAACAGGCCACAGCAGACAGTGTAGATCCACTCCAGCATGCTGAGCGTCAAGGTGAAGAAGGGCTTGGCACACCAAGCAACTGAGGTTTTTACTACTGAGGAACAAGAGGTGTTCACCAACCCTTCCAAGCTCTGCCTGGCCCAGCACGCTGGCAAAAGGAAATGACAAAATTCTCCTGGTTTACCGCTGTTCTGCCATTCACTGCTCCAAAAGCAAAGGTTTTGACAGGGATAGGACATCCAATTTTGTTATTGACTCAACATTTCCGTCAGTTATTTGTTCTGGAGTATTGGCCTTACCACATGTGGCAAGGATACCCAGCCTTAGCAGCAAAGCATTCATCTTTGACTCAATGATCCCAAAGGTCTTTTCCAGCCTAATTAATTCTGTGATCTTACACATTCTACACATTCATCCTCCAGTGGCAGGCCTTCAGCTGCAGCAAATCTGTTGGGAGTGCTGATCCCCAGCTCCCCTCTGCTCTTGTTGCCCCTCATGTCAGAGTCATACTGCTGGCATGTGCTGGTACTTGCCCCGGGTAAGGCGTTACCAGTGCACAGTGCAGCAGCTCTGCTCCTGCTGGACCCACGCAGGGAGTGACATCCAGCACTGCCATCTGAGGTTGAGCACCTTGACGGGATGCAGCACAAGACTGGCTTTGAATATTCCCAAACTGTGCCAGAAGAGTCCCACTCCTGTAAGTGCTGCTGGGAGACAAATCCAGGCAGCATTCAAGAAAACAATAAAGATCACATCACTTGTTCCTGCCCCAAAATCCCCCAAATCCAAGCAAGCAATATCTATTTCTGCTCTGAATCTTCATGTTTCCAGCATCATATTTTGGGCTTCATCTTGGAGACACTGGTGAGACGCCCAGCCAGGCACATTCCAGGGGCTTTAAGGCAGGATCTTAATTTATCTTATCTGATTTAATACCCTCAGAGCAGGTCTCAGTAGTGACCAATGTGCCTCAATGTCCCCCCATACAGTTACAGAGGGTCTCTCACTTGAGATCTTCATTCCAACGTTCAAAGACTTGGATGGATGCTGTGGTGCCTTCCGTCCTCAGCCCAGCTCTGTGAGGGAAAGAAACTCTGGAAATTCAGCCTCTGCTTATTGCATCTGCTTTTGGCTGGAGCCTAGCTTGTTCTGTCTGCATCCTCCACTGGCCTTCTGAGCTACTTAAAACATAGACTGCTTTCCTAGAACTGGGCTAAAAGCTTGTACCAGCAATGCTGGAGCTCTGCTAAACCAGCTTGGGACTGGCTGGGGTTGTGGTCTCCCAGGCAGGAGCTGCCTGTTCCCAGCCCAGTGGCACCTGCTGAGTTAAATGCAGCCTCTCTCCTGCACTGGGCATCTCCTGCCCTGCTGTCACACAGGATAACCCCCACAGCTATCCTCCTGCCATTCTGGATTTACTCTGCTTTCCATGAAGTCAGAGCCTGACCTTACAGATCATTGAGCCAGGACCCACATAAGGGCAGGAGAAGAAAAAAGAACCTCTTCTATCCTCAAATTGGAGAGTTTGGCAGCATTTGTTTATTTTTAACAGATAACCGCCACCACATTTCAGCCCTTTTCCTGTTGTGATCGTTAGAACTTTTAACTGGATCATAAATCTTTTATTAACATTTGGTATTATACTAATTAAAAGTGTTCCATGTATGTATTATTAATTTCTCCAGCACTTCTTGTGAGGGTGATGATTTTAGCTGGCTTAGCAAAATTCACCATAGTAAATAAGGAGAAACTCATTTCCAGACGATTAGGCTTGCAGAAAAAATAAGTTTCTTAATGAAGGGGATGATCATTACAAATTTTACCTAAATAAACAGGGTTTCTTAATGGTAACTCTTCAAGTTAAGTAGACAGATTGGTGTGGTAATGTCCTAAGCAATACTTAAATGTAACTGTTTAATAAATTGGCAAATTACTCATTTCATCTTAGAACAAAATGGTAATACTGTAGTAATAACCTAGTATATATTCTGTAAATATGAAGCATTATCACTTTAGCTCTGAAGAAATCACCACAGTGATATGTCAGCACTGATCTAAAACTGCAGCATTTTATCTCAAGTTTATTACCCATTTTTGAAAATCACTGAGATTTTCAGAGCATAATGGCAATAAAAGAAGAATTTAAAAAGCGCTTAAATGTGCATAAGTTAATCAGAGGTATCCTCAGGGGGAAAAGGAAATTTGGTAAAACGTGAATTATAAGCATCATTTAAACTTACTTTGGACACTAGAGATAATAAATGGCACCATAATTTAGAAATAGCTTTTAACATCAATGACTGTAAGAGGCACTTTACCGTTCATAAGAATTGCAAAGCAACAGTGCTGTGGCCAATTTTATTAGCCATCTTTTTCTTTATAAAAGCAATCCAACCATTTCCAAACTGAGCAGACAGGAACAAGAATTACGTGTTAATATGCAAAATGCATTTGAGTTGTTGTTGTTGTTGTTGTTGTTTTTAATCGCCAGCAATAAATTTACCAAAAGATACAGTCTGGAGACAGCTGAATGGTCATTGAAGAAGAATAAAACCTGCTCAGAGTTTACATATTTGGGAAGAGCGGATAAGAGAAGGGAAAAGAGGGAAAGAGAATCGTTTATAAGTCCCTATTTACTGGGGAATGTCGCAGCACTTCCGAGCGCAGGGGAGCCGCAGTAAATCAGCGGAGGCAGCGCGAGTGGAACAAGGCTTCTCCTTGCTAAGTTTTCCCAGCCGACAGGCATGCCAGGCTCGGGGCTCGCACAATGCCCCATTAACGCGCCCCTCTCCCGCGGCAGAGCCCACAATGTAGCTTTCAGAGTCATCCATTATTAGCTCTCACACCAATAAATTTTGGCGAGGCAGGACAAGAGCGCCTTTGAGAAGCGGCAGCCCGACGTTACCGGGGTCCGGCTGCGCCGCCGCCGCCGCCGCCCGAGTAGCAGGGAGCGGCTCAGGTGAGCTCTGACCCCGCTCCCGGGGAGCAGGGACCGGCCCAGGTATCGCCCCGAACTCTGACCTCGCTCCTGGGGAGCGGGGACCGGCCCAGGCATCGCCCTGAGCTCTGACCTTGCTCCCTGCTCGGCCCGGGCGCGCAAAACAGTCTGACTGGCTTTACCCTGAGGCGCCGCGCGTGTGCTCACGGAACTGGTAAAAAAAACCTAGCTCAAGAATTAAAATTTAATTTAATTGGTCTCAGACCACCCCCGAGTCTCGAGAATAAGAGAGATGGATATTCTTGAGATTTTCCGTGTCTGAAGCGTCCAGGATCCTTGACACATGAAGTAGCCCTGCTTGGCAGAATGGGCTATTAACGCTGAAACTCGGGAGAAAACAAATGTCGATATTTTAATTATTTCACTCCTGGCCACTTTAGCATAATCAAGATCTAACTACAGTTCTTATCCCACATTGCCAAAACGACTACTTCAGGCTCCCAGAGCTTCTGGGAGGAGTCTCAGCTCTCCAGTTTGTCCCCCATTAGTTTCTGGGTTGTGATGTGGTTACACACCATCTCAAGATAAAATAAGGTCACTTGTATAATTTCCTAGAGAACCAAATTCAAGCCATCCTGGAAACAGACTGTTTGCTAATTTTCCATGTTGGCAAGATTAATTCAGCCACTGGAAGTGCCCCAGCACAAAACCTGAAGCTGTTCAACAGAATACGTGAGGAGCAGGGAAGCATCACGCTTATACCTGAGATCATCCTCTGCTCCAGGACTTAGCCTTGGCTTCCAGTAAAGCACATGTCCAGCGGGAGAGATCCCTCTGGAAGTAAATTACAGAGGACAGGAGCAGTTTGTTAAGCTGAACAAAGAGAAACCAGGAGGTGACGTAAACCTGGGTCTCCTGGTTAGGACTCAATAGCATTGAGCAAACAAGTGTGCCACTAGTTCCGAGAGTTAGAAGCTAAAGTTATTCAAATCTAGGGAGAAAAAAATTTAAAAAAAGTAATTTTTAAATTTTTACTGCGGCTGTGATTAAGTACTTAAATTTTGAATCGATTCTTCATCATTAAGGATATTTCATTCAGGACTGGATTACTTTTTAAACAAATTTTCTTAGCTCAAAGAAGGCTTTTAAGGCTTTATTTGGGAAAAAATTAATACCTGTGTAATTAGACACTGAATTAAGATGACCTTGCCATGGAACAACTACGTTTTAATTTACACTTCATAATTAAAAGAAAATCTCTAAATACCTTAGGCTGATTTTTTTAACACCCATTTAAATCTTCCTGTTGTTCTAAACGAACATCTTAAAACGCCGGAGGCTGGTACCAAAAAACTTGTAACCCTGAGATCCCTTGAAATCTGGAAATACGTTTTTAATTAGAGAACTCAGGTGCTGTGCTCCGTGAGCTGGGCAGGCACGGCTGGAGCAGCGAGCCTTGCAATCCTTTTTAGGAGCACCTGAGGCGTGGGGAGACAGGAGGATGGACAGACAGGCTGTGCCCCCCTGAAAGGTGCTGCACCCCCTCGAGATCCCAGCAGCTGTTCCTGTGAAACCAGCTCTGCCATACCGTATCTGGCATCAAAACCAGCAACGTGGAGTTTGGCTTTTTCAGGAAAGCAGCAACATTTCCAACCTCTCTTTCCCCTCCCTATTAGCGGGGGTTTTGGCTGTCGCACCAGAAGCAAGCTCGCTATTTTAATGCCACCATAGAAGAGGGATCTGTGCGGTCGGGTCTGTGTTTGCTCCCTGCAGCTGTGTGCAGCTCTGCTCGAGGGCATCCTCTGGATCCCTGCCCTCGGGGGCGCACAAAGCCCGGGGGGGAAGGCGGGGAAGGATCACTGCAGCCCGGCAGCCCCGCCGGAGCCGCTCCCGCCGCCCGCTCCCGCACGGGGCTCGCTCCAGACCAACCTTCCGCCCCACCATCAGCAAAACCGAACGCATGCACTTATGAAGATGAAAACTCAAACTGAAACGTGCATTGAAGCATTTGGCAGCCAACGGGATTGTGAAATGGGGGCCGTGAGCCAGATTTTCAGTAAATCAGAACAGCTCTATGAACGCTCTATCCCAGCATACGAGGAATCGTCCAAAAAGACTTGTGCAGCAAACATCACGACACAGCGAGCTCTTCATGCTGCCCTAAACCTGACAGACCCTGTTGTTCCTGGCAGAGAAGGGGGGAAATTCCCTCCTGGCTCTGCCTGGGCTACAGCAGGGCTGATCGGGAGTGCACAGCCCGAGTTATTAGTATTATTCAGAATTGACTTTGGCCTCTAAACCAGAGCTGACTGTTGCTCGAGTACTTACTGAGCTCGGTGCAGGAGGCTGCATCCTCGGCTGCTTCAGTCGCTCTCAGCCCATTCACTCCCTGGCAAAAGCGATGCCAATTCCGATCAAACCCTATTGTACGCTAATGACATTCAGGCGGCACCAGCCAAGCGCTGGGAGCAGCTGAGCTCTCCCACTGCGTGGTGGGTTCAGGAAGAGTTACAGGTGTAGGATTTGGCTTGGCTGCTTTGCTTTTGCCTCGTATATTTTCATACATGTTTGAGCCTTCCATGACACGACACTGAATTCCAGACACAAAAATTATCTTAAAGGAGATTTATTATTTTGAAATGAAGAAAAAAAAAAAAAAAAAGCTGCTCTCTACCCAGCTGAAATCTATAAAAGGTAAAAGCTCGACCCTTCAACAGCTACTTTAAGGGCCCCTCTCCAACACAGCCTCCATCGGTGGGTGTCAGCCTCCCTCCTTGCCTGGGGGCAGCACTGGCCTCTCCCCGGGGCTGGGCAACCCCTCGGGGGCTGGGATGCGGCGGAGCTGCCGCGGCAGCCCCGGGGGACGGGCACAGAGGCGGCCGAGCAGGTGGCTGCACACGCTGCCTCTCCCACCTGCCGCCCCGTGCAGAGCCACAATGAACTTGTCAGGCCGAGCTATTGTCACCAAGAGCAGATGTCGGCTGGGCAGCGCGGCCCCGCTCCGCCCGGCCGTGCTCCAGCCGCTCGCTGCGAGGCGCTGCTGGAGCCGCTTCTCGGAGCTTCCCGTTGTTCGGGGCGGGGGTCGCCTGCTTTTCCTCGGGCCCCATTTCTCTCTTTTGCCTCCACCCACTTTCTTCGGCTGTGCTGTAACCCCTGCTTACTGCACTCTGCAGGATATTTGGGTCATTTTTTGCCGTGTTTTACCCTGTTTGCTCTTTTCTGTGTTGTCCAGTGAGCTGGTGATTTCACCACGGAGCTGTCCCAGTGCTCACGATCTGGTGGGACTCCAAAACACTGCACGGTGCAGTCCTTCTCTGCCCCCCAGCAGGAATTCACGCCAAGCCATTTCCATTTCTAAGGCAGTACCCTGTTTCTTGCTCATATACAGCCCCACTGCACTGAGGCTTTTAACACAAAACAGATTAATTTTCCAACTGAAACTCTAGCAGAGCCCCAAGGCAGAGCTTCCCACTTCTCCAGGCATCCTCATGTCTCTTCCCTACCACTGCAGCTCTGCACAGCCCTTCCCCTGCTCTTTCCCAGGTGTTTCCATCACTCCCACTTCTAGCTTTGCTCTTCTTGTTCATTCCCGGCTTTCCTCCTCCCTCTCGGTTTTCTGTGCATGCACGGAGGTCTGGGGTGTCTCATTTCTCTGCTCTTTCCCTGCAGCTTTCCCACTTGCTGCATTCCCATCACTTCCTGCCCTCCAGTCCCACCAGCTCATGCTCCATTTCCCCTCAATCCTTCAGAGCTTTCCCACCTCACTCAGTGCCACAACCAACACAGCCAGAGTGTGGATCACACCTCGTGCATTTTTGCCTCTTACCCATTGTTAGTTTGAATTGATAAGAAGGAAAAGTCTTGGGCAGAGAAGAAGAAAAGGAGCCAGCGCTGTGGGAGGCGCTGCAGCTGGGAAACTGCAGACTAGGAACCAAAGCAAGTCAGGAAGCAGAAGTAAACAGAGATGGACAAGACTGAGAGAGGGTCTCTTTTCCATCTGAACTAGTGAACAGTGATTTATGTTGTACACTCCAACCCAGTTTCCTCTGGTTTAGCTTGCATTCATGGAAGTCTCATCTGTGCTGTAGGACCACAAGCCTGTATGGACAAAGGGCTAACAGACTCTGCTGTGTGTGGTGTGACAAAGGCAACTGCCTTTGCAGACCTATCTGGGGATCCTGCAGAGAGGGAAAACCAGTGGTTCATGTGAATCCTGAACAGCACAGGAAGGTAAAAGCTTTAATAGGAAACAGAGATTTGTGCCAGAAGGATCTCCCTCGGAGCAGTTTGACACAGGAGTTAGAAGTCCCATCTAAGAATGTTTTTGAAAAACTGCCTGCAGTTTGAAGGAAAATGCTGACAAGAGGAAGGGACACAGGCTGCTTTATTTTCCCTGCCTTATTCCCTACGGCAGTGAAAAGGGGCAAGCATGATGAGGCGGAAAAAGATCCCTAAACCCCTCCAATTTCTGACCTAGATGATTTAAAGGAGGATCACATTTCAGATCTCCAAAAAAGGTCCTGCAAGTGTTATAGTTCTGAACATTTCACTTATTTCAGATACTCCAAAATATTTCGGCCTAGAAATGTTGGAAAAAGCTTTTCCCCCCCTCGGGCTCTCACAGAGTCTCCTTTTGCCACATGGGGAGGTAGCACGGGGCATGGATGCACTGAGCTTGAAGGCTCTAAAATGGAGTTTCAGAGTGAAACTACAAACCCTGATGTGCTGATTCAACACAGAAAAGGCTCCTTCCCCACAAGCCCAACGCTTGCCGTTGACCTCCTGCTGAATAAAGGGGACAAATTGTAGTTGAAAGCATTCCTGATGAACAGTCTGAGGACAGGGGAGCCTCCACAGCCCGTGACAATCTGGAAGCAATGCTGGGTACAACAGCTGCTCCGCTGGAGCACCGAAATGGCAAAGCTCCCCAGTGCAACACGACAGCTCCAGCGAGCAAGTCCCCGACTGTGCAAACTGCTTTCAGAATCAATTACCCATCTCATCTTCTCTGGGCAAGAGGCAATATCCCACTTTTTTTCCCCCTGCAACCCTACAAAAAGAAAACAGAACAATATTAGGGTGCCTTTTGAGCAGTAAAATGCTGAGGGGTCTCTGGGCTCCAGCTGGAGAGCAACCATGCACCTGTGTGGAGAGGAAACCTGAGAGCAGAGGAAACCTGGGAGCAGGGGGCTCAGAAGCTGCCAAATCTGGCTGAAAATAAAGGCTGAGAAGCTGCACAAGATCAGAAATAGGCAGGCTGTGACCTGAGAGACAGCAACATGTGCCTCAGCCAGGAGAAGAAAGGCAACATGGATACAGGATGCCCACAGAAGATGTGTCGCAAGGATGAAAAAGAGTATTTTTAGAAACTGCAGGAGAAGCAGGACTAAATACTGCTTTGAAGTTCTGCTCAGGAGCACCAATTAGGATAATCCATGAAGCAGGGTGCAGGACTGCAGCTCCCCAAAGAGATTTTTAGGTGCCAGGACCAAAACAAGATGAATTACCACAACATTTCTGCTGCCTGTGAAGGAACCATCTCCTACATATCACCCTGCAGATGCACCCACCTGCCTGCCCACGTGCCAGCCTCAAGGGTATAAAAGATATAAAAAAAGGGACTTGACAAAAGATCTTGAAGGAACACTGTTTCCTCCTCCCAGTCTGCATCTCTGTGACAGCTAAAGCATCCCCATCATCTCTGCTTCTCCTGTGCTGCCAGAGTTAGGCACATCTGGGGGGGGACAGGAGAAGCGCTGACATGGAGGAACAGCATAACCCGGAGCCTCTGCCTGTGGGCTGCAGTCAGGAGGCTTCATCTCAGGCTGTTCCTGGAATACCTTTTGTCCAGAAACATATTCTGCTGTGCTAAAATCCCCTGTTTTCCAGATTTCCAAGGGAAATACAGCTCAGGCTATGATTCATGCCATACCTGCCTGCAGCAATGGCATGAGAGAAGCTGCTCTTGCACCCACTCTAGCCTCATGCCCTGCTGGCAGGGTGCCCACCTGGCGAGGCCTACAGCACACACCTAGCCCTCACAGGTGCCCTTGGAGCTCTTGCTCCATCCCACCAGTCCAAGGGAGTCGAAGGCCTCTTTAATTATTAACTGTTTTGCTTTGGTTTCCCACTCTGCTTGAGAGCATGGGCTCTCTGGAGGCCAAAAGCAGCTTAACAGGGCAGCAGCCCTGGTGGGAGCAGCCCAAGACTGGCACCAGCCATGCCCACCCATGGCGGGCACTCCCCCAGAGGCTGTTCCCATTACCAGTAATGGGAACAGCATGTGCAGGTGAACGAGACTGTAATGTCTTTATATTATACCACCAATTAAGTTCTCAGGGTCATGTCCTCAGCTGATGTAAAGTAGATGAGATCCACTGAAGTTAATGGATCTTTCCTGATTTACACCCTCTGAAGGGCTGACCCTCTGGCTCGTATGACAGCAGCCAAACCATTCCAGCAGCCCTGGTGTTTAACAGCTCTGTACTGAGCCAGCCTTCTCCATCACTCCAGTCCATAAACCACAAATTTTATTAACTAATAGTTAGTCTTTCAGTTGAGTTTCAGGGTCATATTTTAAGAACTGCTGCCCTTAGAGCTGGTGTGGAGTTTTGAAGCAGTGGAAAGCAGCAGGGCAGAGGCACTGCCAAGCTGCCCTGAAGATGCAGAGGGTCTTTCACAAACATGTTGGCACCTACTGTCCTGTGGAAGTACTGGGGAGTTCAGCACCTTGAATTCAACCTGAGGGATCACTCTCACAAACACAGAGTTGATTTTAACCACAGAATTTCAGCAAGGCTCCTGAGCTGTGCAAAGATGACTTTGGGCGCAAGTTTCTGCTTGACAAAGGCACAGGGTAAATCCTTGGGGACATCAGTCTGTAAAGCAGGGCCCAAGTAGCTCTGGCACAGGGCAAGTAGGGTGATTTGGGAGGACAGATTAATAGCTCCCCTCATTTTTTTTTTTCAGATGTACATAATCACTGGTCAGAAAAATACTGTGAAGCTGGGTCACATCCTTCCCTCGTGTGCTGCTCTCTGGATACCTGGGTGTCACAAGTGTCCTGAGATGGGTAACACACTAGTCCAATTAGGAGGCTAAGCTTGGGAGGAATGGTGGATAAAACTATTAACAAAATTGGATTTTTGTAATTATAGATTAAAACACAGCTTCCCAAACATTAGCTTCAGCTAACGCTCCTCTTCTTCCTTCTCTGTCTGGACTGATGAAGAACCTTGAGTGCCTTTCTGCCACCAGAAAGAATAAAAGTTCTGCACAGAGCTGGGGAATCATGACAGCCTAGCACACAAATGTTCTCAACAAGGAATGTAATACAGGCTGCTCTCTCTGAGACGGTTCTTGTGCAATAACTTAAACAGTACAGATTACTACTTGGGGAAATAAAAGACAACATAACTTTGAAACTTGAAAAGCTCTTTCTTTGTTGTAATCAATTGCAATAATCCATGTCAGTGATTTAGATGAAGATCAACTTTACCTTTCTTTGCTGATGACACAAAACTAAGAGCAATAAAAACTTAAGTGCATTTATGCACAGCTAATGGATTGGATGTGGCATGTGCCAGTGGAAGTCAGTATGTATAATGCAGCATATACTGGATGCCAAATTAATGGGATCATTTGGGCATTCTGGAACAACACTTGTGGCATTGAGTTTAAGTCATTTAAGGAGTCTGGCAGGGGGTGATGGCCTTCTGTTTTCTAAAGACTGAAGAAGCCTAGTAGGGAAGCCATGGTATGAATTTTATCCTCTCCATCCAGCTACTACTCAGTCCAAAGATGAGAGATAACAAAACCAAGGAAATGAGATCATGCCTGGTGTCCCTAATATGAAATATAAGGATGTGGATTCACCTGAACAGAGAGCTGGAGGTTCAGGCACACAGATGATGGATCAGACAGTCCAACTTCCTCCTAAACGTGAGGACCTTCACCAGGCCATGGGGCTCACACCCATTTACCATGGCACACCTTCCTACTTGGATTAGTTCATGAAGAAAACTGGTCATAGGATGGAGTGAAATGCATCTCACTGACAATATGTACCATACAGAATTACTTGATGAGATGCAGAGGTTAATTCAGGGGCTTAGATGTGCAGCAGAGCTGGAGACAGGGTGGTTTTCTCCTACCTGCCCATTCCAATAAACTGTCCCAAGCTAGGGTGAAGCACAGGTACAATCTTGTTGGACTGGCTGGCACAGGGACAGAAGAAGCTGGGTCTGATGCCTGTGGTCCTGCCACTGGGCAGAGCAGCAGAGAAGGACCTGGCAAGTCCCACATGCTGGTAATAACAAAGCTCCTGCTCTCTCTGCCTCTTCACGTGGAAATGGTAGATGCTCCACAGAGATGTAAAATCACTCCTTTGAACTCCCAGGAGGTAAATATTTGAAGGCTCAGCTGAGGACATTCACCAAGGACCAGCACAGCACTCTTGATGTCTGTATAGATACTGCAGATGTTACTGGGAGATCTCTGGAGTCCACTATCCACAGGCAGATTTCACGATTTGCTTTATTTTTATCTTTTGAAGAATGGCTTAAGGTCTGAGCTTGTGAGGGTGTTTAGAGCCTGCCCCACTCAGCACCCCAGCAAGCTCAGGCCCCGCTAAGTGGAGCACAGTCTGTGGACACCCAACATCACCTACACCAAAATGTCCAAGGGCAGGCTGGATGGGGCTTGGAGCAGCCTGAGCTATGGAAGGTGTTCTTGACCCTCGCAGGGATGAAATGGGATGAGCTTTTAGGTCCCTTCCAATCCAAACCATTCCGTGATTCTGTGATCACACAATTTGTGGGGCTGAGGCAGGGCACAGCTCACACACCTCCTGCAGAAGTATGGAAACTTCCATCTGTATTGCCTGAAGAGCACGGATTACTCTCAAACATCTCTGCTTGGCACTCCCAGCAGTTCCAGCTCTGGGCGCATCCTTCAAAGGACGTGTGGAGATTTCTGAATGCACGATACAGAGATACCTTTAGGCAGCTGATTTTGTCACAATGATTTGTGAAGAATATTTTATTTCCTAAATTAAATTCATGGGAGTATATATCTAAACACCATTACTGCTCTGACCTTAACAATAGATTTTTAAGATATCTGAAATGCCTAGAAATGCTGAGATCCCCTCAAAAAGGGGAGAAAAGCACATAAGTGCCAAACTGCCTCAAACTGCACTATAGCTCTGCTGATCAAAGCCACCTGCGTACTCCCAGGAGGCAAACACAGATACCCAAAAACAAGTGGGCACCAGAGCAGAAATATTCATTTTGCTGCTGAGTCAGGAAAAAGCTAGGAGCTTAAAAGAATCAAAAGAGTGGGCAAGGGAAACACACAGCGTTGAAGGGAAATTCTCCAAATAGCCTAAATCAAGGGTGTAAATACCTCTTCCTCAAAAAATGCTCACCTGCACAGAAGCAAATACTTCACCCGCCTGGTCCAACTTGCTCAGGCAACCCATAAGGAGGGAATCAACTGACTGAGGAGGAGCAGCTACATGAGCAAGTGCCCACCTGGGTAAGTCACAGCCCTTAAATTATTACTCTTCAGCAGTGGGGATGATTTAGGTGCAGAAATACATGCTTTGAGGAAAGTTCAGAGGTGTGATGTAAACCTCAGTATTATTTATGTCACCTATAAATAAACTAAATTATGACCTATCTTAGCAAAACACTTTTGTAAACCAAGGCATTGAATATTGTGTAGATTGGGTGTTTAAAAGGACCAGGCTTTCATCACAGTGTGGAGGAGAGCTAATAACCCATTGATTTTAGGGCCCATTTAGGAAAAGAATTGCCTATACAGATTTGATCACC
The DNA here is from genome assembly GCA_013400315.1 of Bombycilla garrulus. NCBI lineage: Eukaryota > Metazoa > Chordata > Aves > Passeriformes > Bombycillidae > Bombycilla > Bombycilla garrulus. Next base: position 858,734 of record VXBU01017146.1, read on the forward strand.
ATGCATTACTTTGTAACATCTAATACCGTGCGCACAAAATAATGCTGAGAGAGGCAAATTGTGGAGCCATTTTTATCCAGAGAATCTTTGTGCGTGAGGGCATGGCACAGGGTCTGCTTTGGGCTGAGGCTCAAGGCAAAGCCAGGAGGAGCTCTGAGGAGATGGTTGGTGTTCCTCCAGTTATGCCAATCTCTGCCTTTTGCATCCAACCACGGAGCTGGTCAGCCCTACCTGGAAGATCATTCATACACAAAATTAAACAAAGCTTGGAAAATGACCTGTCCAAAATTAAGTCCTACTGGTCTTTCAATAATCCTTAATTCTCATTCTCTCCATCCTTGTTCAATAAAGACAAAATTTTCTGGGCTTAAAACTACTGAACAGAGGAATTTGGGTACCTAGCATGGGCTTTTCAAAACACAAATTCACAGAGATACTTCACTTGCAGATTTAAGACTGCTTTGGAAAGATTATCCAAATGATAAAAAATTATCAATGTCATAGCAGCATCAAACATAGCATCAACAGATTAAAACTCAGGTTGATCTTCAGCACTCTCAGACCACATCTCCATCACGACTTTCCCTGCCACTTAAATGACTCCTCCTGAAACGGCCATGCTGCAGTACAGCTGCAGAAGATGCTGCTGCCCTCACCCTGCCTGCACACCGCTGATCTCCTCCTCGCCTGACTGGAGTGCTTTAAGGGGTCTCCCACGGAGATAAAGGAGCAGTTAGTGATGAATGGGAGGGTGAGAGACAAACCATTCTCCTCCCATGCTCCCGCACAACCAGGACCTTTGCTGCCAGAAAGGTGTTTCAGAAAATGGGAAGTCAAACGGCTGCCCATACACGAGAGCTCGGCTCAAGTCGTCCTCCCCCCAGCCCAAGTGCAAAATGTGGGCAGAACAATCAACAGGATCAGGACAACAGCCAGCCCACCCCCAAAATGTGTCCTCTCCTCCACCGGGCACCCACATCCTCCACAATTACAAGTCCTGGGATTAAAAGGCTTAAACTGATAGGGTCTAAAGTCCTTGCAGATCCCTTCAGACATCTATCTCTGTTACCAGACTTTCAAAATGACGCAGCAGGGACCATCAGACAATTCTGTCACACCCGAACTAAGACGGCAGGGAGCACTGCTCTCATCCACAGGGAGAAATTACCGCGTATTTGTTCCAACGGGTCCTTCGCTAAGGCTCCTGTAAACAGTGGATTAACTGGGCAAAGTAATTTGAGGTAACCCCCGCTTGTGTCCCCTTCAGCACGGCCGCCCACGTCGGAACCCCCGTTCTGCCCGTGCACTCTTGTCTTACAAGACATGGATGCACGAGGCAGACTGTGTCGTCGTCCTCAGCACAGCTCAAAATGCACCTCGAGAAAGCTCATCGGCAACAAAGACACCAGCCACAGACACCAGTAAACCCAAGGCAGCTCGCGGGACATGAATCCCGTTATTTGATGACTACTCAGATGGTTGAAATGTAAGTTTGGTTGGTGGTTTATGAAATCCTTTAACAAATTGGGGTGCCCTGAGGCTCAATCCCTCCGCCTGTGGCACAGCCCACGGGCAGCAGTGGCGAGGAGACCCCCTGGGCTGTCCCTGCCGAGATCGGACCCGCTTGGCGCTGCCGTTCATTACAGGGCTGGAAGCACCCCGTGGCTTTGCGCAGGGTCCTCGCCCATCACAAAGCCAGGTCCTGCAGAATGTAGCTGCGTTTTGCTCTCTGCAAATACGCAGCTCCTGGGCTTACAGCAGTTTGGGGAAATCTGCAGGGAAATCGGGAACGTAAAGGCTTGTACTTATTGGGGTGTTCGAACAGTTAAAGAACAACGATGTGTTGAACAAAAAGCACTTTACAGATGTTCGACGGTGCAGATAGAACGCAACACCAATACACGCATGAATATGTGCGCCCGTGTATTCCATCCACATTTAGAGCTGGATTCTTCCCCGCTTTCGCTTGACACTGGGGTTTCTCGGGGCTGTTTTGTGTACGGTACCGGGGGATTCTCTCCCTCTCTGCCCCACATTCGGTGCTGATGCGGAGGGCCGGTGGCCCCGGCGTCGTCGCGCTGCGAAGGGAGATGGGATAACGAATGCACCAAACAGGGCCGGACTGGGGCTGCGGCGCGGTAGTGGCGGGGAGCTGATGGGGACAGAGGACCGGAGTGCGGCGGTCCCTCACAGTCTGTCACCCGGTATAGATTTCCCCGTTGCTATTTCTTCCTTCCCTAACAGACACCTCCCCTCGATCGGTGTTTCGGCTCAGGCTGCACATTCTGGCTGGTGAATGGTACCGGTCGGGCCCAGCGCCATCACCCCGGTGTGGCTGGATTTGGCCCTGCCGTGGGCCCTCCACAGCCTGCCCCCAACAAACCAAATCGACAGGAGCCAGTGCCCTGGTACCGTTGAGGATAAAAGCACTTCCGGAAATATTTTCTCCATTCCTCACCCTGCGTGGCTGCCTGGCCCTGAACTGCCCTGTCCCGCAGCCGGGGCCTGGACCGGCGAGCCCGGGAGCGGCGTTATTCTCCTGCAGCCTCCCGGTGACCCGCGCCGGACTGCGGCCGAGCCAGACCCCTCCTCCCGGGAACGCGGCCACGGGGGCGCCGGCTCCTGCCCGTGGCCGGGGGAAACCCGCTTGGCCGTGGTTGCTTTCTAAAAATGTCAGTTTGCAGCTTCCCCCGTTGTTGGAGGCCGGGGCACCCGGGCACGAGAACTACCGGAGGCTGTTCTTAAAAATCCCCCTGCAAGACGGTGCTGGGGGCGAGGACCGGAGCCTCGGCCCTGCAGCCACTGCCGTCCCGCTGCCGGCGCGGTGCGCGCAGAAAAGGCAGCAAAACGAAAACCGCCGGGCTCCGCCGGCGGACACGTCGGGACCGCGTGGCTGGCGGAGAGAAATAACTGGGGACTGCCGGGGCCTGCACCGACGCCTGCTCCGTGGGGGCGACGGCGCCGCATTCCTCCTGCCCGGCCACCCCTCTCTCCCACGCAGAGCTGCCAACCGTGTCCCAAAGCCAGGATCGCTCCCGGCCGCTTCCTCCCGCACCGGCGGGGACAGCGGCGGGCCCCCGCACCAACCCCCCGGCCCCCGCCCCCCCCCCCGGAGCCCCCCCGCCATCCCGGCCGCACTCCCCGATCCTCTGCCGCCCCCATTTCGGCTTCTCTCCTCCGCGTCAGCACGGCTCTCCCCGGCGCGGCGGCAAGCAGGAAGCGGAGAGACGTTTGTAAAGAAAACGTTTATTTACACGTCTCGGCAAGTACAAAGTATTATACATGGTCTGTGTCAACCCCAAATCTTCTTTATTATGAAACATAAGGCGCTTTCTCGAGAGCCGGTGGCGCAGGGAGCGAGTGCTGTTTTGGGGCGCTAAAGCTCATCGGCTGGGAAGGTTAGGACAGAAGGGCGTGTGGTGCCTGGAAGGAGCCCTTATTACTACGGTGAATAAATTACACCTGAAATTAACTTCACCTGGGACAGATGGAAGCTACCGCTTTTCAGTTTAATAGGGTTTCCGAAGCTAATGAGTCGTCACCGGCTCCACCGAGTCCCCTCCGCTAAGTGACAGGGAGGTGTTTTCTTCTTTATACTATCCTCAGAACAGGAAAAAAAAAAATAGCCTTTTGTTCCAAAGCAAACACAAAATACCTATGTTCAGATTTCGATATAAATAATCGAGGTTTTATATAATTCCATATTAATAGTGCCCAAAATCTCGATGCATAAATAAATTAAAGTATTAACACTTCTTACAAAAAGTGACATATTTCCCTTCCTAGTGGAACATTGACACAAATATACAAGCGGCTCCGCTCTGCGCCGGCCTCGGGGAAGTGGCGCCGGACCCGGCTCCGGTCGGACCCGATCCCGGTGTCAGCCCTGGTGGCGCCACTCCGCCACCCGCCCCGTCGGGGGAGCCGTGGCCCCGGGGCAGGGGCCGCGCTCGGCGGGCCAGTCCGCTGCGTGCCCCGGCTGCCGGGCTCAGACGAGGGAGGTGACCGGGGGGATCTTGGCGCTCTCCTCCTCCCAGGGCTGCAGGTTCTGCAGAGCGAACAGCGACGAGTTGTGCAGGCACAGCGGGTCGGGCTGGATCGACTCGTTCAGCGACTTCTGGAAGGCGTCGTGCTGCAGCTGCAGCATCAGCCGACTCGCCTGCTGCCGCTCGGCCTCCCGCTCCTCCGCCGTCTGCCGCCTGCCGGGGGACACGCTCAGCCCGCGCCCGGACACAGGGCACGCTCCACCCGGGCCTCCGTGGGGAGCGGCCGGCCCGGGACCGGGACCGGCCCCGCGGTCGCGGGAACCAGGCAGGGCGGCCGGCGCGTCCTTTCGGGGCCGGGCACTGCCGAGAGGGCGGCCACCGCTTGACCGCCAACGGAGGGACTGTGGGCAGCGGGAAGAGCCTGGAAACCCGCCGTTTCCCAGTAATCCCATTTCCAACTATTCCCCTCTTTTCTCCCAACATTTCCCCGATATTTTTTTTCAAATTATTTTCCCGTTTCTTCAAACAATTACCCGTTATTTCGAATAATCCCTCGTTTTTACGAATAATTACCCGTTTTCCGAATGGGGGACTATAAAAAAGAAATATGTAAAGGTAGTAACAATAAAAATTATGATATAAAAATCATAACGGTTCGGCTGCCAGGAGCTGGCAAGGGAGGCGATCCCGGCCGGAGAGGGACTCGCGGGGCGGCGGGCGGGGGACGCCGCCGGGGGCGGCGACAGGATGGGGCGGCTCCGGGGGCACGGGACTCACCGCCACTTGGTGCGCCGGTTCTGGAACCAGGTCTTCACCTGGGCGTCCGTCATCTTGAGGGACTTGGCGAGGGCAGCGCGCTCGGCCGAGGCCAGGTACTTCTGCCGATGGAAACGCTTCTCCAGCTCGCAGATCTGCACCCGGGAGAAGGATGTCCGCGGTTTCTTGCGCTTCGGCGGAGTCCGGTTCTGGTAGGGATGCCCAATCCGCCGTGTCACCGTGAAGGGCGTCAGCGCCGCCGCCGCTGCCCGGGGGGGGGAAGCACAGGGGTCAGCCCCGCGCCCGCACGATGCCGGCCACCCCCCGGGGCCGACGCTCTGCCCGCCGGCCGCCCGCGCCCCGCCGGCTCCCGGTGGGACCGCGGCTCCCCGGAGTCCCGCTTCCACCTCTCGTCGAAGAGCTGCGGAGACGAGCGGGGCCCGACCGCTCCCCGGGGCGCCCCGCGCTATCCACGCTGTGAGGAGAGCGATTTTTCGGCTCGCTGAGAGCGCGGGGAAGGGAAGCATCCAGCGGCCGCCTTTGCTTTTATTCTTATCCGCATTACTGTTATATTTCGTTTTATATTTTTTATTGGCCCTTCCGTTCGTTGTCGGGAGCCGGCTCGCCCGCTCCGCCCCGGCGCCTTACCTGTGAACCTGTCCTTGACGAAGCGCCTGCTGCTCTCCATCCAGGGGAAGTTGAGGCTGCCCAGGCTGGGCACGGCGGGCATGGCCGGGATGGCGCTGGAGATGGGCGGCGGCACGGCCCCGGGGATAGGCCTGTGCGCCGGCACCCGGATCACGCCGGCCGGGGCCAGGCTGAGGTTCACACTGTACGATCCTGAGTCCTCGAAGGGCGCGGCGATGGCCGGGAAGGGGGCCGGCAGGGCCGGGTAGGGCGCGCCGCCGCGGCCGCCGGGGCCGCCCAGAAAGGTCGTGCCGTCGGGGCCCCGGGGGGGCGGCGGGGGAGCGCTGTCCTGCTCCGGGCTGTTGAGTATCTGGTCGATGCCGAAGCTGATGGGCTCGTGCTGGTGCTGGCCCTGCGCCGGCCCCGGCGGGTCCATCCTCGGCGGGTCCATCCTCCGCCACCGCCGCCCTTGCGCCGCTGTGGAGGCG
>VXBU01017146.1:866089-957140 GCA_013400315.1 Bombycilla garrulus
CAACCGGTGGAGGATAAATGAATAAATAAATAAATAAATAAATAAAGTGCCACCCAGTCCTGGATCAGCGCAGGCTTTGTTAGAGAAAATTGCAGCTCGATCTGCATAATGGGAGCTCGGGCTGCCCAAGGCGATCTTTTTATTGCGTGTGTGTCTGCTGTTATCAATTTTGTGAACGATTTCACAGGGAGCCTGGCAGACTTGAGCTGGAATAATATGCAAAGATGAGCTTTGAATAATGAATGATGTGCTTTTAAACCAATTCCAAAGTGTCTGTGATAGTACAATATGAAAAGGGGTGGTAAGTAATAGTATATTTAAAAGGCACTAGTATGTTTTTATTACTATATTTAAAAAGATATCTATATTATTTTTGTGAAATGGATAATATATCACAGAGTCTTTGATAATCAGCTAAACAATACATTTTTCTTTAGGAAAACTCTCCTGGTTTCACACAGTTAAATATAGAGTATCAGCGTACAGCTCTCTAACGCTCAGCTACCTTATTAAATATTAACGCTATTTTAATATTAGCTTTTAAATTTAATATGTTGACGTTCTGCAGTTTTACTTTAATTATGTTTTATAATTAATAACCCCGGACGTATGGTATCCTTAAATGCAGTTCTCATGCAGCCGCGCCATCTCTCTCGCCCCTCTGCGGGTGGGGGGCGCGCAGAACCCCGCGCAGAGCTCCGCGCAGCTCCGCACGGCCCCGCATAACCCCTCACAGCCGCGCGGAGCCCCGCGTAGATCCGCACGGAGCCTCGCACAGCTCGTCACAGCCAGTCTTAACTCCGAAAAGCCCCGCACAGCCCCTCACAGCTCGGCACAGCTCCGCACAGCCCTCCATAGCGGCTCCTTCCGACCGAAAGTCCCGCTTGCGCTTTGCCAGGTGCCGCGCTCCGTGGCTCCGCGCCGGGCTCCCCTCCCGGCCCCGCGTCCGCAGATCTCGCCGGTGCTGCGACCCCCGGGCAGCGCCGGGCCTTGTCGGGGACCTGCGGAGCGGTGCTGCTGAGGGAGGGGACGTATCCACCCGAACCCGGGCTACTCTGCACCGCATCGCGGAGCCGGAGCCGGCTCAGGCATGGGTACAGGGAGGCAGTGGGACCCCCGGGCAGGCACAGGGCACCAGCAGCCAGACGGCTTCCCATCACAGGGAGGTAAGAGACCCCACACCCAGCTGGGCTCCGGCCAGGCCCTAGGCGTGGCCCTGGCACAGCGTGGCATGGCCTTTGCATGGAGTGGCACAGAATAGCACAGCACAGAAAAGCCCTTGGCCTTTGCCTGCCACAGCACAGTGAGGCAGTGCATGCCAGGAGCCTGGGGGTGCCAGCCATGAGCAGGCAGCTGCAGCTGCCTCTAACCTACCACACGGGCAGCAAGGGCGGGACAGCACTGCAGGGACAGTGCTGGACAGCACTAGAGGGACGATGCTGGACAGCACCAGTGAGTGGCCACCAGAGCGATGCAGGCAGGAGAGGGTTGGGAAGGGAGAATTCTGGAGTTGTGTGGGAAGGCTGCTGTGGCACTGTCATTCCCTGTGAAATTCTGCTTATTGTACAAGTATTAACTGAGATGTGGAGCCGAGTGTGTGATGCTGGCAGAGAGGAATATGGTGCAGCCCTGCCATGCTGAGACAGAGCTCCCTGGGCCTGTCAGAGAGCGTGGCTGAGCCAGCTCTGCCAGGACACCTGGGCACAGAGACTCACCAGGCCTGGACAGCACTGCTCCCAGTCACCTGCAAAGGTATGGGGGGACAGAGTTAGGCAGGGAGGAAAGTAACCAAAACTGTGGAAGAGGAGTGACCACCTCCCTGGCACCACTGGGCAGAAGAGTTCCCCATCCAGTCTGTCTCTGGGAGCCATTGGGGACAGAAATGTGACAGGTGTCTCACTCATGCCTGAAACCCGGAGCTGCTCCCAGGCCTGGCTGCCATGGAGGTGTATGAAGGGGTGCTGCAGCCTGCCATGGTCACTAGGTTTGGTAATGGTGCACACAGGCATTCCTCAGCCTCAGGAATGTCCTCAGGATCAAAACAAGGAAGGCCCTGGAGGGAGGGTGTCCTTGCAGCACCATGTCCTCACATGACCCTTATCCTTGCAGGAACCCCTTCCCATATGTCTGACAGTGGCCAATGCTACCATTCAGCTTTTAAAAAGTGCTTCCTGTAGCAGGAGATAATAAAACCACTTGATGAGCACTGCTAATATCCCCCTGCACCAGGAAGCAGCAGCAGATGCTGAGAGGTTCCCGCTGTAGCTCCATAGTTCCTGTTGCAGCTCCTGTTTTTTGCAACGGGTCTTAGGCTGGGCAAGGCCTGTCCTGTTCTCCACAGCCTTTTCTGGGTGGATATTGCTGCATAAAGCCAACATGGTTCGGAGTGATTACACATCTCATGTGGAATTCAGCATGACAGAGAACACACGTTGCTTTTCAGCTGTGGCCCTGGAAGCAGCATTCTTATGGAGCTGGTGGGTGATGCTGGTATTCAGGATGGAAATGGACATGTGTGATCTGTGTCCTGGTATGGGCAGGCGAAGGGGGCAGGATAGCCAAAAGCAGCTTATATGCTGCCTGAGCTCTGCCTGTAACCAGCTGTGCCCAGCTGTAGAGGGCACTGGCAGGCAAGGGCTGAGGTGCACAGAAGGGGGGTGTGGTCCTGACCCTTGTACCTTCTGCAGGGCTCGGTGAGACCCTCTGGGTCCTCCTGGTCAGTGATCAGCCCCCCTGGGTGGGGACCACCATGACCAACAGGCCCCAGGACAGAGCAGAGGCCTGGCTGCCCAATGCCAGTGATGGAGCAGGACCCTGGGTGCCAGCCTGTGGCTGTGCTCTCATGGGGCAGCACTGAGATTAGGCACTCAGCTCCTGGTGCTCAGCAGAACTGACAGAAAAACCTTTTTTCGTCACCCCACAAGGGATAAATCAGCTGCTCTTTTTCTGAGGGAAGAGCTCTGGTGTTGGAGAGCCAAAGGTCATTCCCCTCTTCCCTATCCTGTGGGTTTCGAGGGCTGTGCCCCTCCTGCCTCCCCTCACCCCACAAAGGCGGAAGGGAGGGGAGGGTGTTGGAGCTCTGCCTTCAGCAATCTTTTCCCTAGCAGAACAAGGGATATTCCCTATATCCTGACATGGAGGAGATCAGGACACTTGTCCCATAAACCCTGCCCAAGGATCCAAGGGCCCTGCACACAGGCTCCAGCGAAACTCTCTCTCCTTCATGTCCCAGTGGCTGGAAGCAGTTAAACCCCACTCAGAGAGGCAATGCTAACGGGTTCTGAAGCCTCTGACAAATGAACATGCCTTAGTGGTTTCAATCCCTTTTCCAAAACACATCTTTGTGGGGTTGGTAACCTTAACTGTGATATTTAAAAAGCCAAAACTTTATTTCAGTTCAGAATCCTTGCATTGTTCCACAAATGGCTGAGACTAGATGAGAAGGAGAGGGCATGAGGGAGGTGCTGGGGAAGGAGCTACTACCCCTGAAAGGGCAGAGAGTACAGAGGATGACGGGCAGATGGGGCTCCATTTCTTTCTGCCACCTTTAATAAAATCAGGCTGTAGTGAAGCTAACAGGGAACATCCTGGTATTGTGGACAAGCCCCGAAAGACAGAGAGACATCTGGTCTCTGGAAGAAGCAGGGCCAGCCCCGGGTGAGGGGGAAGGCAGGGAGGTACCGCAGGTTGGGGATAAGACCGGAGAAGCACCAACACACAGCTGCTGCCAGGTTTTTATACTAAATACGACTTTTGCTGAGCGAATTACATTAGGATGGATGCCACAGGTATCCATTAAGGTTTATTTATCGTGATACCATTTGTATGTTTATAAATAACTTATGTTATAGCTTTTGTTTGTAGAAATGTAACTTACATATTTTATTGTGCTTTCTGTAAACCTCAAAAAGAATTTTGTCAAAGCAGTGCCTCTTAACAGCAGTCTACACCCTGGTATATAAAACCTACACCAGCATTATTTTTTAATACAGTGCAGAAGTGTATTATCCTGCTGCAGTTTGAGAGGTTTGCTGTCATCGTAAACTCCTTGTACAATAAAACATTAACGAAGCTGAGGAATGACTCTGTAAGGTGTGCATATGCTGGGGTTGAGCTCTTCACAGCCTCCTTTGCAAGCAGGGCCCAGAATTCAAACTCTGCTCAGCCCAGTGCTGCCCATGCGTGCCCCAGCGAGCAGAGCCCGGCCAGGGAAGTCTCTGGGGGTTTGTTCTGGCTCACACAGGGATGGACACTCCCCTGAGCCTCAGTGGGATGTGCTTTGCTCTTCAAGGGTTTAAAATACACCTGGGGGAGAACCAGCCCTATTTTACAGTCCCCAACTCTTCACATTACCAGACAGACTCACATTGGCTCCTTGTGAGGAAATTGCTTGGGTTCTGAGTGACATCTCCCTTTGACATTTCCCATTCCATTGTTTCCACTTTTTTTTAAAGGAGAAAAAAATTCCAAAGCCCTTAAGGCAATTACGTCTTTTCAAAAAATGCACAAGTAGCACACCTGCTCTGTGGATTTCTGTAAACTCCATGGATTACTGTAATCTCCATGGATTAATGTAATTTCCACAGATTACTGTAACTTCCATGGATTACTGTAATTTCCACGGATTTCTGTAACCTCCGTGCTTCACTTTACTTCCATGGCTTACTCCTCAGGTGCTCAGAATTCCTGCATCTCAGACCCTTTGGCTGAAATATAGAACATTTTGTAGAAAAACAGTGATTTTATTAGTTTGAAAAGGTGTCATATGAAGTTTGTACTGGTTTACATCTCATTTTCAAACATATATGTCCTCAAGAGTGAGTTTGGAAGAGATGTTATTTACTATTAACTGAGAACTGAGAATCATTAACTGACGCAAATTCAGAAGGAATGCATATCCTTTTGTTCTTTGGTTATACACTGGTTTCACTCTTTCATAAAGTTAAAACAACAGGATTATAAATTTTGATACAAAAGGCTGAAAATATTCTTTAAACTAAGGCTGGTTTTCCATTGCTTTCACTATCACAATCCTTAAATTTAGGCTAGAGATAGAAAAATGCAGAAAATATCTTAAAAAAATAGTTTTCACAAGGGTAAAAATATCTCTCTAACAATATAACAAGGTCCCAGCACTTTCCAAAATGGTTTATCAGTCAGTGCTTTGTTTCCATAGTCCTTGTCAAATCATATCCACACCCTTGGGATTTGAGGTCCCTTTGTAGTGCAGAGCTTTGGCCACATCTCTCCCAGTGTGTTCTGAGTGACCTGGAAAAGCAAACATTTGGTTAAAGGAGGCCTGACACTGGCAGATGCACTGCAAGGAGTGGTAAAAATAATAACTATAATTGTGTATAAATGTGTATTAAATTGAGGGAAAACCAGAGGAAGACTCACCAACAGAATCACCAGGTGCCCTCAAAAGCCAGCTCTATAACATGTAAGTCTGGGCCCTAGCAATGTATGAAACATTTGAAAGCCAGCAGTGAAACGGCCGCAGCCAGAAGCTTTCTCACTCATGTGGCTCAGAAATATCCTTCCTCCCCAGCCTCCAGCAAAGTGTTGCTTGGGATGTGCAATCAAGGCCGGCCCCACCTTTCCCCCTCAGGACAGGTGTCAGAGTCCAGCCTGGCTTGATGAAAGATGGAACCAGACCCATCTGGCACAGCACAAACACACAAACCTCCCGGCAGCTCACCACCTACAGGGTAGGACATGAAGTCTGTCTGGTGAAATCACAACTGAGACTGAAGACCACCCCATAGAGCCTGCAAACAGCCCAAACATGAAGCTCCTCACCTGGAATGAACAGTTTAACTGCCATTTGTCAAAACTCATCTGTGTATTTGGTCTAGTGGATGGGGCCCCTGACCACGGCAATGGAACTGGAGGATCTCTAAGGTCCCTTCCACCCTAAACCATTCTGTGATTCTATTTTTAAAATACCCGAACACCAAAACAATCCCAAACCCACACAAACGCTATTTAAAATACCAGATGTATCTGCACTCCATATTTGGAGTTTTTCAAATGTCCTTTGTCGGTTGCCTCCATCCTCTTTGCTGTGATTGCATGAGGCTTTGGTGGCTCACAGCAGCCAAGCCAATAAAGTCCCCTCAAAACAGCTCCTGAGGGCTCCCTTCTGCTCAGGACTGTGGGGACAGGTGCCTGCCTGCAAGCTGATGGGATCTCAGCATAGGTCTCTTTGCTGGATCAGGGGCAGTAGTCCTGCCTGCCTCCACTGCATGGGGATGTCCGGCAGCAGTGTAGTAAGCTGGGGCTTGTGTGGAGGTACAGGATGCAATTAGCAATTTATTCTTTATTATATTCACATTTTTAATGTTTGTGCTTATTTCCCTACTTATGGAAATTGACTTCTGCTCAATTTTAAACATTTGCAGTTAAAAGGAGCCTCCCACTTTGCAGAACCAGGGCTGGGGTGGAGTGGGACCAGCAGTGGGGGTGGTCCCTAACCAGTTCCAAGGTACCCCAGAGAGCTGTCAGCAACTTCCTTGAGTACTTTTCAAGCCTTTTCAGAGCAGTGCCAGTTTGGGCTGTCTGCTGTGGGCTCTTGAGAAGCTCAGGCATCTGCATCATTTCCGTATTTCTATTCCCAACATGTTTTGGTACAGCTATAGGCTACTTAAAGCAGAACTTTTTATCACCTCACAAGAATGTTGGTTTAGCTTAGAAATATGGAACAGGAGGGGACTGTAGTGCTGCCCACCACCCTGCTACTACAGCCAAGCAAGTCAAATAACCCTGTTCAGCCTTTATTACATTGGCTGTGTCAGTCACAGCCTCATGGCCTTGGGCATCAGCACATCCCTGGAATAAGCACTTATACAGACAATTATTCAGAGGAGAATGAACCATTCTGATGAACCACATACCTGGCAAGGTTTCTGAGCAGTCTGATATTGCACTTGAGAGGAATAGTGCCTGTATTCCACAAATTTCAGGTGTATAACAAGAGAACTTTTAAAAGGCAGTCTGAGAATCAGCTTTTAGTGTGCAAAATTTAGTAGACTTTTGAAGTTAATGTAACCTGTAGGCGTCACACAGAATGTCAGAAAGCACAAAGACCAGGATTTGTTTGCCAGATTTTTTAAAAATGTTTAAAAGGTTTAGTAGTGTTTAAATCTTAAACAAATCCCAAATTAAACACACATCATTATCATCAAAATCACAGTTGTCTTGTACATAGGCAAAAATATGGGAAAGTGAAAGAAAATGTAATAAAACTGTAATACTAAGTCTAAGCCCTGACTACACCACAGCTGTGGAGGGAGTTTTTGCTTTAATGTCTCCTTGGCAAATTTCATGCCTCCAGCACAGTTCCTCTCACACCAGTAACACCCTGATGTCACCATCTTTGCTACCCCTGCAACAGCACTGGGAGCAGAGGCAGCAGGTGATCACAGCTGGGTCCTGGAACACTCAAACCACTCTGAACATCCTCTGGGAGCAGGCGTGAAGGATGCAGGACCTGCCTGCACCAAACCCCAAATCCCAAACCCCAAACAAACCCCAAACACCAAACCAACCCCAAACCCCAAACAGATGCAAACCCCAAACCAATGCAGAGTCCAGGCTAGAGGAGGCCACAACCCTGAGACCTTGGCCGATGTCCACAAGCTGTTTTTAGAAAAGGGGCATTCCAAGAACTTAATTCAACCCTGCAGAAGAAAGCATTAACAGCATCCCCATGCAACAGCAAAGACTAACGTCTCTGCATGTCCTTACTGGTCACAGCATCCCATGGCATCCATGAACCAACACCATGGAGCTGTTCTGAGCCCTGGGGTTTCTAAACATCCCAGTCCATACTGAGCTCCTGCTTCCTCAAGAGAATAGTGCTGTTTTAGGGTGGACTGTGAGTATGATTCCCATTTTTGGCATAATTAATCCTATTGGTGCACACATGTATCAAGCCAAATTTTTCAGAGTCCCCAAGTAAACATGATGCCTTCCCTTTGAAATAAATTAAGGGCAAAGAAGAGCTCATTAAAAAAAAGAAGAATGGAACAAGCAGTAAAAGTGGCAACTGCATGCTTGCCATTTCCCAGGAACTGTAGAGACAGAGACCCCACCTGAAATAAAGGAACCCATTCCCAATAAATAAATCAGCAGTGCACTGGAATGAGCCAAGCAAAGATGACTTTTTACAGTTATATGTAAGTACATGTCCTACTTTTTCTCAATGTGAAATAACCTCTATGCAAAAGGGGCAATACAAATATTGCAAATCCTATTTCCTGTTCTTCACCTTTCCAAAAGAAACATAAGATTTGTTCATAAGTAAAGGTGCTTATACATATCCTTGTCTGCTAAGCAAAATACATAATCATTAGAACTAGTCTAATTCCAGTAAAAAGAATATTCTGACAGTCACAAATTTATTCCTTATGACTTACAGCTCCATGGTTTTATCTTCAAGTGAAATATTTAATATTCTTCTTATATTGAAGCATAAAAACCATATAATTAATATGTAGTCAAGCTAATCTTTAAGCACTATAAATCAGAAGCATTATATAAACAAAAGTGTCACCTTGAACAAGATTGGGAATGCACAAAACGACTTATATCCCACTTTTATAATGATGCAGTGACTCAGAGCAGATAGAAAATGATTAGTTTTCCTTCCAAAGTAGGAAATATTGCTTCCATCTGTAAAGTATAATATTGTGATGTCATAAAGTTTTCCTAAACACTGAATTTACCCTTATTCCCTCTCAATCATTTTAAAAGAACTGCTCTCTCTTATAGAGCTTGGATTTAAATCACAATAACACACCAAGAAGATGAATGACAGTGTGGTTGGATATGGCTAAAATTGGATCCTTCAGCACAGGTGAATGATGAGACAGCGCTTCTCTTCTTGATATATTTTCTTCTTCTATTAGTTTCCTTCCATGGCTGGGATTTCAGTTTGAATTTTAATGTATGCGGTTGCTGCTAATCTTAGTGTCTGATTTTTTTCCAGCACCCTCTTATTGTATAGACAATTCATTCTCCAAAGCAGTAATACACTGAGGCTTGTGACTGCCCAGGAGATAAAGCAATTCAGAATAAAGTTAGAGCCAGCTCTGCAGAAAGGCATAGACAACAGGTAAATAGTCTCAGAAACAACACTACACAAAAAATGCACACATTTGGATCAAGGCACAGGCATTCCCAGAGAGAACTACCATCCGAGACAATAGCATTGCTATTAAGTCACCAGGGAAACATGATGTGCATATCCAAATTGACAGCTTCAGATTTTATTGAAAGGGCAAATTACAGCATATTTCCTGGTTTACAGAGTCTGCCACACATGCACACAACCCAAATTGCAATCAACAACAGAAGTTAAGCGTGAGCACTCAGATAATACCCCCCAAAGACCGTTGTTCTTGGGAAACTCTTCAGAGAAAGAAATTGTTTAACGATTTTTCTAGGAAGCAATTTTTCTGATGCGATTTTCATGGTGCTGTTGTTTCATCTTTCTATCTAAAAGCCTGCATAACTTCTACTCCTGCTTAATTCTGGAAATGTGAAAACAAAGTTCATTAGAAAAAAGTTAATTATATCCTTGCATGATCTGAGATTGGGTGTGAAAGTTAGAGAGGATTTTTCATCAAAATGGTGCCACTCAACTTCCGTGAACAATCTGTAAGACACATTGTGCATGAGCTGAAATCCACTCTTCATTCCTAACCTGAGCATAATGGAGCAAGGGCCCAGGGACAGAGATAGGCAATTGAAAGGGCAGCAGGCAGCTCTGTTCTATGTGAAGTAACTATTTTTACTACTTTGGCATGTGAAGAGTGAAGCTGGTGGAATTTGCTAAACACTCTCACAAAGAAGTGTAAGTCCAAGCAGCTTGACACAGACCATTGGTTTCTTCAGTCTCCAAAGATTATGGTGTTCAAGGACTGACATCACCTGAAAGAAAATTCAGACAGTTTACATGAATATGGATGCTGTTGTTAAGCCGTATGATGTGCTGAGAAGGAAAAATGCATGAAACCTTTACTGATCCTGCTGAAATCACTGATGTTTCCTATATGAACATGATATTACAAAAGTCCTTCTTCCAAACAAATATTTCCATAACCAAAACTACCAGGTGAAGAAAGATAAGAAAATTAATGCCAAAGCCCAGCTCTAAAGCCAAAGTTGAATAAAACCTGAAATATGAACTGAAATCTGGAGCAGAGTTCATTTGAGGTACAGGCTTTGAAGTACCCTCTGTGATTTTCCCTGTTGTCACACTATTTCCAGAGAGCAACACGTGTGCCCAACACTCTGTATGAGTTTGAGAGAAACCCAGGCTGCTCATCAAGATTCTGGTTTTCTCACATCCACCTTTTTCTATGTATGACACTGCCAGGACTGGAGAGGAACACTCCCTATTTCAACCAAGGCAATTGTGATTACAGCAAGAAGTCTTTAAACCTGTACCCTGTCCACCACAGTTACCAGCCCAGCCTCAGGGTTTAGACATTTTAGTTTATTCTGTGACTTGCTTTACAGAGCTCTATAGCAGGGATACAGCACTTCTCAGCTCTATAAAGCACTGAGATCTATCAGTTCACACACTTAGGTTCTGTTGGCAACTAAGCAGAAGCTGCACAATTCACTTTGCCCGTTGGCTGGCACTCCCCTAGAGTCCCACAAAGCTCTGACTCTGAGTCCTCTGCTTGTTCAGCTCTACCGTACCTCTGGCATGTCTAGCTGTGAAAGGTAAGACTTATTTTAGGGACTGGCACCATTCTTGTACAAAGAAATTACAAAATAATGATAGAATCAATTTAAAGATAAAATGCTCTGAGATATCCTTGAGATACGTTAGTCCCAAACGCCAAAGGCCACAACATATACAAACCTAAAAACATTACTTATAGATTAAACAGAGAGAAAATTTGTAAAATGTCACCAGTAAATAGTTTGACTCACATTTATAAAATATCTACACCCTAAAACCAAACACAGAGGAAGTAGAAAATCATTAAATCCTTTCTTCTAGGCCAATGAGTTGCTGTGAGCGGGGTCTCCAGAGAGCTGCCACACTGCAAACTAGCCTGTAATAACTGGCCAAGGCAAAGTCAAACAGCATGTTTCACTAAATGAAAAAGATTAATCCTAGCACAACAAATCACCTGGAACACAGAGATCCACAAATCATTTCAGCATCCAGGTTAGGAACTGTCGTAAGTTACAATGTAAAAATGTGCCAGAGGGTCTGTATTCTATCTCCATCTTCATTAACTGTTGAAACCAGGAGGGGCACTGTTTTCCTTGCCTCCTCCCCTGGACTATCTCCTGTTAATGGGCCATCAATGCCTTGCCCCATGAGTCATAGATAACTCCCTTGGGAGTAATTTCTGTTTAATGGGCAATTAAGGACCCACTGCATGACTCATTAATGACATCAGCCCATTGTGAGATGCTCCACCCAGGGGGAGGAGCCAAGCATTCCCACCTGGATATAATGTGGGAACTGGGACAGAACAAGCAGCCCTTACCCACTGGTTTCCAGAGGACAAGAGCTACCAGACCTGTCTACAGGATCACTACTTCAGCAAGACCACCTCATCTGGACTGCTGACACCACCCTAACTAGCGGGGTATCAGGTTGTATTCTGACTCTGTCAGTGTTTTTTGTTTCTTTTGTATGACTTGCATGTATTTTACTTTTTCCTATTAAATGGTATTTCTGACTTGGAGTCTCACTGGTTTTGCTTTTAAACCAGCACAGGAACACATGGTCTGGCGTGGGAAACGCCAGTTCTTCCCTTGACTTCACAGTTATGTATCACACAAACTGTGTTCCATTATTCACAGTACAAAAACTGTTCCATGCTGCTTTGGTACCAGAGCAGAACCATTCCAAACCTCTGCACACAAGCACCAATAGGAGCTTGTTTTCCAAACATGAAGAATAATTACGACTTCTTAGAATTCATTCCTCTAGGTTTTCATCTTCATAGCTTGTAACAAAGCCAGCTGTTTGGAAAGAAGCATTTTTTTTTTTAGTTATAAATCAAGTAAGCTGGAAGAGAAGCTGCCCTTCCATTGCAAAGGCTGCTTTGCTGTGCCAGGTTATCAGCAGAACATCTGCATCACTTCAAGTTCTGCAAACTCACTCATCTTTCCCATATGTTGGGATGGATCTTTTACTATGCTGCAACAAATCACGTGTTAGTAAAAAGAACATTGCATTAACAGCAGAGAAAGCAGTATGAGTATTACCTTACAAAGGATTTGGAAGGGTTGCACAGGTTTTAACAAAATACTTGTCTGTTAATAGCACTCATTGTTCCCATTCTGATCTGAAAAAGTCACACTTTTTTCATTGTTTATAATATAAAATTTGATATGTTTTTAAAGCTCCAGCTTCAGAGAATCTGCTCTTAATTTAAGACCTGTGATTACTAATTTAAATGTCCTTTGGAATTCCTAGTTTTTTTCATTATAAATTCTTCCTATATTAGTAAATGGGTCATCATTTACAAATAACTCTAGGAAGATTTAAATACTCAAGGATCAATAAATACTTAAAATTTTAATATCTTGTTTTAAAATATTTATTTTACTAGAAAGCTTAACTTTCATATTGATATTTTTCATGTTCAAAGCTAAAATTTCCAGATGAAATATAAAAACTAAAGCCTTTATTTATCTTGAAAGCAAGAATCAGCCCATCATTCCTGAACTAAAAATATTTAACTGTCAGAAATAGCTCGTCAGCAGAGCTTTGTAATATATAAGAGTTTAAGAACCACGTGCCTTTCCCCCTTCATGATGAAACCACATTAGTCCAAGACAAAATGTTATCAAGCTGTCCAGAGCAGCACAGGAGGCTGGTCACACTGCAGCTCCCTTCCCTTCTGATTTTTCTCTTTCCTTCCTTTTCCCTCCCCAGATCCCTCCCATCCAGCTGCCAATTTCCATGACATGTACAGGAAGAAGGAAGGAGACAGGGAGGGAGCAGGCAGGGAGGAAGGGGAAGAAGAGGCATCAGGCCATTGTGATATTCTGGTTCTTATGCTAACAGCAAAATTATCCGGAACAGGAGCGCAAAGAGCTCCTTCCAAAGCTTCCTCTCCTAATTCCCTACATTTAGCCAGCACTGAGCTGCCTTCCAAGCCACTGATGGGATTACAAAGCAGAGGTCTGTTCTGAGCCAGGGAATCACCACAGCACAGCTGGACGGGGGCAGCAGCTACAGCCTGCACACAAGCTGCTCACAGCACAGCTCTGCCCCGCCCCAGCAGGTTTTCAAACAGTAATTGTAGGTTCTTTCCTCTGAGACCCCATTCCTACATGACAAAATATGTTATTTTGAAATTACAGTTGCATCTGAATTTTTTCCGAGGACTATCACACATCCAGTCTCACCCATCTTAGCTGGGCTCATCTCTGCCAGGGAAGACCATGCTCCTGGGGAGGCTGACAGCCACCAGAGCTGCAGAAGTGATGCCAGCTGGCCACTGCAAAATCCCCCACAGGAAAGCACTGAGTCTCACAAGGTGGAGCAATTTTGCTTGGTCTAAGGGCTGGTTACTTCAAATTCTGGAAGCAGAACAGTTAACAACAGCAGTACTGATAACGCGTGATGAATGAAATCCCTCCTCTTTCTGCAGGGAGGAGGGGATATGTTTCATTGATTATTACCTTCCAGGGTGTGTTGACTTGCTCCTGTCTGTGCTGAGTTTCATGTAAACCCTCTGTTGAATGTCACATGCTCAGGCGCTCATGCCTGAAGTGCAAGATTTTATATTTGGGTATCTGCTGTAGCTGACAGATGTTTACAAACTCGTGTATCTGCACAGCTTCTTCCTGCCTATCCATCTGTGCTCCCTGTTAGACAGCAAGTTATTCTACCTTAGGCTGGAATAATTTAAGATTGTGGCATCAATCTTTAATCTGCATTTTTTAGCTGGTAGCATGCTGAGATTTTAAGTTACAGCTACTAGACTGTCCTTTTATATTAATCTAAGCTGCTTATTTAAGACTCAGCCATTTCTCAACTCGTGGCTGTAACTATATGGTGCTACATCGGTTTCTTAAAGATGACAGAACTGTGATTAACTGGGACCTGTGGAATTCACAACCTGCCATAATTTGTAACACAAACTTCAGGATGGTCTGATGCACCAGAAGGCTGAGCTCTTTAAAAACCACACACAGAAAAAAAAAATAAAATTATACCCATTCCTCTCTGCTTGTAGCAGCACATGAAGAAGCAGACAGGTTCAGGACCTTCTAACACAGGCTCATCTCTGAGGATCCTTAAGCATTTCTTACAGTCCTCATAGTGAGAGCCTCTCTTTGTCCTGTACAGCCAGCACTCTTGTCTAAGAGGTGACACAGGATGAAGCTGGGGTCTCCTACAAGCATTTCTACCCCAATGATTAATTACATATTATGTAATCCTCCTGGGAGGAGAGAACATAAATTTCACCTGCACCAACACCTTCCAGTAAGAGCTCATAATGGGCTCGGAGTGGGCTCAGGGTGAGCTCAGAGCAGCTCTGAACAGGCTCAGGGTGGGCTCAAGCTAGGCGCAGAGCAGGCTCAGAGCGGGCTCAGTGTGAGCTCAAAGTGGGCTCAGCCCCGTGGATGCCTGCCAGGAGCAGAGCCAGAGACTTCCCCCAGACAGAGACAATAACCAGAGACAATTAGAACTGGAGTAATTATCTTATCCATATTAACTGATACGGAGATGATTAGCAGGGACAAGAGACAGGGTGGGCCTTAAAGCACCCCTTGAAGGAAATGAGAGTGGGAGAAAGGCAGGAGCTCGGCTGGGACCACTGTGCCAGGATGGTCTGGAGCCCCTCCACTGGCTCAAGCAGAGCACTGGACCAGCGCACAACTTAAAAAGTCTAAAACAAGTATTAATTACACATTCCCTAACAGATCGCAACCTCTTCTGTTTTCAAACTGTTCATAAATTGATTCTAATTTCTTCTGCAGAACAATTAAAAGTGTTTTTGTTATCCTGATGAACTGAACTGTAACCAAAGCTTTTGCAAATAAACACAAAGACAGATGATAAAGCTCGTAATAAGCAGATTGCTCCTGTGTCCTGAGCAGCCACCAACACTTGGCAGTGAATATCATCTTTCACAACAACAACAACAAAGGCTAAGAGCACACAGCTATTTCATGCAGTCATCAAAACAAACTGCACTGAATATTATATTTCATACTAAATACATTACCCTGGCAGTTTGACACTCAGCATTTCAATAGATATTGCATCTCTCTAACATTCTGCCTGAATTTCTGCAGATGGACTTTTAAGTTTCAATGGAAGATTACTTTACTTGTCATGCTAAAAAGATTTTAAAGAATGGTTGCACACACTTCATTTTTAATTTTTTCTATTTCTTTTTTTTTTTAAAGGAAAACAACTTACAAATTCAGCAACATGGTTCTACTGAATGGTCAAACCCTGCAGCCCTTTGTGTGTGGTGCTCTTCCAGCTACTCAAATCTCTCATCTGATGTGCCCAGGAAAGCACCGGGAGGATTTGCTCAAGTTAAACTCAGCTTACCTAGATAATGCTGGGCTAAGCTGAGAGAAAGTAACAGCATTGCCAAATCTCATCAATCCATTGTGACATTGTTTTTTGGTTTTTTGTTTTGTTTTTTTTTAATGTAAATTCTTTTAAAGCTGTGAAGTTTCCCAGAGACATGTAAATACACAGAATCTCAATAATCAGTAAAAAACTCCAAACAAGTAAGCACCAAAGAAAGAAAACCCAGCTGGATGCCATGATTTCAGAACACACCTTGAGCACACAAATATCTCTCAGGATCACAAACAGACAAACCCAACATTATTAGCCCAGGAAAAATGTGAATTTTGAGGTTCAGTTGCAGAGTCCTGAAATCAGACATCTGCCAAGGTTAAGTGGGACACATAGTTAGTGTCTGCCAGTCACTACACAGTTCTGGGCACAAACCAGCCCCTTCACCTGCACATGTCTCTGACTCCCAGTCAGAATGCCCAGGAACCGCCTCATCCAAGCTGGAACTCCACACCAGCACCATCTCAGCAACTGCCATCAGATTCAACAGCAAATAACATCCTTGTAAGCTGCTGCTATTCTAGAATTTTAAATTTACTCTTTTTTTCCAAATGGAGGAGGGGGTTTGTTCATGGAGAGCAAGTTTCATCACTCACATGGCAAATCTGCAGTAGCAGACCACAGAATGGATTGTTACCTTTCCATACCCATTTTGTAAAGATATTGCTTTCTTTCCAGACTGCAAGCATCACTCCTAACTAGATTTGAAGTTATAATGTGAACTTTACAAAATTATTGGTCCTATTCATATCACTAGTTAGATTCTATGGAACAGTGATATTTTTTGACCTTCCCCACACCAGCACCACTTAGTGTTTATTATCATAACAGAACCACAGACAGCAGAAATTGAACATTTCCAAGTAAAGTATTACATTGCATGGAGTAAACAAGAAATAAAACATTTTTATATTTCTCCCCAAACTTATTTGCTTTTTGAAAATATTTATGCAGCACAAAGACGGGAGTTTAGTGAGAAATACAGCCAATTCTTCTTGTTTAATCGAAACATTTATGCTTTTTGTTCTGCTAGCAAAAAGCAATGAACAGTAATATAGCAAGATAAATACATAAGAAACTTATAGATATGA
Source organism: Bombycilla garrulus (assembly GCA_013400315.1). Taxonomy (NCBI): domain Eukaryota; kingdom Metazoa; phylum Chordata; class Aves; order Passeriformes; family Bombycillidae; genus Bombycilla; species Bombycilla garrulus. Next base: position 882,773 of record VXBU01017146.1, read on the forward strand.
TTGTAAAACAACATCATCCTAATGTTTCCACTTAATTACCCTGAAATGTATTCTATTTAATATTCATTACTCAAAAGCCAATTTAAAAGAGAATGAGGTGAAGGGACTTAGTCAGAAAGACGGACTGTCATTCACTGCAATAGTTATCTAATATACAGAAGTTAATAAAGCAGATTAATCTACAAGTCCCTTTAAGCCATCACTGAGTTTAGAACAACTGCCTCTTTGACCCCTAACCCTCCCGCTGCGCACCAGTAGCAGGTGCCAGCTGCACTGAAATGATGGCTGAGACGTTTCAAGGCAAAGCCTTTTCTTGCTTTGCTTCTGACCAGCAGCTGACCCTGTAGAAGCGATTGTTTCATTTGCTGGCCTAAAGGCTACACAAACCAGCAAGGGATAAACAAAAGCAGACACGGAGCAGCTGCCTCGCCCGGGGCCCTGCGGCGCCAACACCTCACGCGGGCGTTCGGAGCTTTGTGCTCCTCCCCAGGCTAGTACAAAGCATGTTCTGGACAGAATGAAACTTCTTCCCAGCCCAAAACTGCTGCTGCGAACTGAAGCACAGCTTGGATGATTAAGTGGGGATTCCCAATTTGATTTAGCGCCATTATTAAGACCGTGAAATCTTCAGATACATCACTAATGATGATGTATTTTAACATAAAAAGTCTTAAAATTAAATTACTCAGTTCACATGATAACGAATCACAGTGAGGCTTTAAACAAAGTGGAATTAGGAAAGACACTAAGCTCATTAATTTTTTTTGTTTCTTAATTGGCAGCACACATAGTGATAACTATACATTTAGCAATATACTTGGGATTGGGACTGCTGCCACTTTTATACATGAACAGTAAGAAGCATGTAAAGAGGAGAAGTAGCCATAGCTTTCATTAAGATAACACAGCTTTGACAGTTATTTTGCTCATGCAAATTACACAACCACAAAAACAATCAGAGTAATGATAAAATGCAGTTATGTACATGGGAGACAACCAGTGCAAATGTTAAGATATTTAAATGGGTTCCTTCATTAAAAAGATTATATATGATATTAAACCATCAATCAAATTGAAACACTAGAGTCCAAATGTATTGTCACTGGTTAAAGTAAATGACTCTGAGACTTAAATTTGGCTCACTCAATATGGTGCCTCTTCTGTTGCTTAGCCACCCAAATCTCTGCTGGCTCGGCTACAGCTGGTATACCTCCATCCGTTTCAATTAATAAAGAAAGTTACGGTAGTATTGGATAACATTTTTAAATTGGGATAAGAGGCTGAAACAGATGTTCCAGGGAAAATCCCACTCACTATTGTATCAAAACTTTCAAGCCTTGAGCCAGCAAAAGCTGAGCACCCTCATCCTGATTCAGCTGAGCCTTTAAACACATTCATAGGAACAATCACACCTGTGGGTTTGATCTGCTTTTAAAATGAAGTATATGCTCACAAATATGAGTGAGGGTCTTAGGCACTCAACATCTTGTACCAGTACCCTCTCCAGTGCCATTTAGATTTCTTTGTGATGTGTTTATGTGCAAGTGCTGCTGCTTGGGCCATGAAACACACGTTATAAACACATGTCCACTGCTGGTTTTTATCTCCATTACTGTGCATAACTCCACACTAGCTGTATATGACACTAAGCTTTACCCAAAAAAACCAAAAACATCACTTATTTTACTAAATGAAAAAAGGAAAGTTGCAATTCATATACTTTCTTATTGTAGTAATGCCACTTGATTTTTCATTGTTACTGGCACCTCTGCTTCCCGGTTTCCACTTGCCAGGCAGTGCCTGTCGTGCTGCTTCACATGGTGCCTCTCGTCACCGGGTGCAGTCCTTGGTCACACTCTGCCCCTCTGTGCTGCCTGGGCGAGTACCCCAGGACACCACATCCGGCACCTCCCATCCCATCCCGGCTCCGGTCTTTGTTCATGTGCTCACCTTCCCTCCTCCCTGCTGCGACACTCCTGTCCCAGAGCTCCCTCTCCAGCCCTCGTATTCCACCAGATTCTTCTCTGGCAGGCAGTGCTGGCTCTTCCCACGTACCTGCAGATGGCCCCCTCCTCCAGCACTGCCCACCCGCTGTCCCCTGAGATACCGAACTTTCGAAGGGCTCAGCTCGGCCACAGCCTCATCCTGCAGACACCTGGCCCCAAAGCAACTCTCTGCCAGCTCTGGCCCCTGCTGGGGCTCGCCTGGACTGAGACGCGGAGAAACCCTGCCAGCAGCCAGGGGAAACCCAAATATTGCTACAGTGCTCAGTCTCATAAAAAACCTAGCTCATTCTTGTCCACATGATCTTTCTGAAAATGACGCATAGCACGTAATCACAGGGGCACTGCCCTCCCTCACTTGGCCTCCCTGTATTTCACATCTCTGCCCAGGAAACACGCAGGAAAGAAAGTGAACACCGGAATGCCACTGAAACTCTGTTTCTATTCAACCAACCAATTTATCTCCTCTACACCCAGCACAGAATCATTTCAGAGGCGGCTGTGCAAGCAAGAATGCTTTACTTATCATACCTGACTCATGAACATTTGTTAGAAATGCAGGTGAAAGACGCTATAAAACTCACAGATTTTTGGAAAGAACTAACAGGAATAGTATTTTACTACACAAAAAATGAGCTAACAGCTGAATGTGTAGAGTTCAGCAAGATCAGCATTAACAGGGGATTAAGGCAGCTTCTTAAGACCAAAAATTACACTTTCATTTATAAAGTGAAGCAGCAGAGGCTTCAATTCTCAATCCCAGAAAAACGACAAAGTAGGAGCCTTTAAAAACTATTTATCGAAGTGCTTAGAACAGAACATAACATCAATAGTTGAGTGCAGTAAATTTAATACCGTGTTCTACCCATAAATCTCAAATTACTTCCCACGTTAATTCGCTCTGGCTGTAAGATTCCCTCACCAAGTGGCTGTCTGCAGATGGAGCTCAGGCTGCTCGCCCGGGGCTACGAGCCCGGACACGGCAAAACACGACCAGAGCCAACGGCCACTGCCGAGCTTCCCAGGGACGCCGAAATTTGCTCCTGAGCATTACGGAGCTGTTTCACTTCCTTGTTCTCTACTGCTCCCTCTTTTTACAGTCACGTTAACCCATTAAAGCCCCTAGCTGCTGCGGGGCACACGTGAGGGAGCAAGGTAGGAACGAGGGAGGCGATCCAACAGCTCCACTGCTTGGGGCCGGGCCGTAAGCGCCTCAGGCGCTGTCACACCGCGCTGTCCCGCAGCGACCGCACCGTGACCGCCCTGCCGGGCAGCGCGCGGGCGATGGGGATAATAAGGATGATGATGATGATGACGATGACGGTGGTGATGATAGTGATGCTGCCGTTCCGGAGGCGCGGAGCGGTGACGCCGCGCCCGGCGGCAGGCACAGGACAGTAGGGCATCCGCACTCGCGGCCGGGCGGGCGGCGGTTCCCGCTGCGGGACGGCCCTGGGTCTGCGGAGCCGCCGCCGCCCAGCCCTCCCGCCGCCCGGGGGCCCGGCCCGCACCTACCGCCCGTNTGGCCGAGTCTCTCTGCTCGGCCCGGGGCGTACGAGGCGCTGCGGGCCCGAGCGAGGGCGGATCACCGTCTGGCTGCTGCCGGAGCCCCACGGCAGCCCCGAGTCCCGGCTGGGAACTGTGCAGGGAGCGCGGCAGCGGCTCAGGTACCGAGCTGCCAAACCTCCAAAGCGGAGCACAGTTTGCCATCAGGCCGCAGATTTTCAGCGCTGTTAAGCGTCTGTGACCCGCTCCTTAACAGGGTGATGCATTACTGAGCCCAAACAGATGTCCTGAAATCTGAAACCGCTGGTTAGGAAGCAGCAGTCTTGTTCATTAGCTTCCATGATAGTCAAATCGTCCATAAACCCAGTGTTTAATGGCCAGCCAATGAATAATCAATGTCTCAGTTTTCATCCGAGTGTGAAAGTGAGGATAATCTAATATGCTGTGCCCCCGGTAGCACACCAGGCCCTGGGTTCCGTTTCTATTCAGGGCTGATTTATAACCCAAAGGAAACCTGATGTAAACATATGATCAATGAGTCCCATCATTGCTAATAATAACCCCCAACCGGCACACTCCCTCATCTCCAAAGCCATCCCTTTAGGCTATTAGTTTTGTCCAGCTAATCCTCTCCACTAATTCCTGCCTGCTGCTTTTACCTTGGCCATCCGTTCAGTCCAGCAGACTCAGAAGTAATTTTATATGCAGCAGAGAGAGGGTGGAATTGATTTTTTGCTCAGTGCTCAGTTCCCATCTGAATAATTATCAATTTTACTGCCTCATAAAGGGAAGAGTCAAAATTTCAAATCAATTCAAAAGAGCTTCTGAGACTACAGAAACTGTGCATGAGAATAAAGGTCAAAGTTGTCAGTGACCTCGGGAGATGATGTCAGATATTAGTACCCTGAATCGTTGACATCAAAGGCACTCAATATGATATGACTAGTACTAATGCAAATTATATTTATGCTGACTGCTGGAGACCAGCCATTAATATTTAAAAGAGTGTGTGAAAGCCTGCATTCAAAATAAATATAAGGTATTCCACAGAATCTGAAGTTAATAAAGACAGATCGCTGCCTGTCATATGCTGTAAAGTGAAAGATTACTGCATATTAGCAGACAAAGTATTACATCAGGATTGCCACAAATGGACGGCAGTCCGGAGCCCAGCCTGCTGCTCTGCCCATTCAATCCCTGCACGTGAGGGGCAGTGTGGAGCAATGCAACAGCCCCAAACGTTGACTGCTACTTCCAGGAAACCCCTGTCAGGTGTGTAAAACATAAGAACCTGTAATATGACAAGGGAATAATCCTATTCTGGTAATGATGTCAATAATAAACACCGTTAATATTCTCAGAATATAGTGTCAGGATTATATTAGCTACCATTAGTTTCTTTTCACCTTCAATTAGAACAGCAAGCAAATGCCAACAGCAACTGGTGACTGCAGGCCTATGACACCCACCTAGCAGGGAAACACAAATGACCACACTCGTCATTTGCATTTAGTTTTCGTTAAAAGCCTCTTTACCAGTGAAACACACCTTCTTAAATGGCAGTTCTGCAACTGCATTAGATTCCTGCAAATAAGCATTTCCAAATAGTTTAATGAGAATGTAAGGGCATGTGTCATGGAGCAAACGTGGAGATCTCTATCTATGAACATCTTGGTCTCCCTGTAATGCACTTCGGCTGTGAAGACTTGAGAAAGGCCTGAGTTGAGAAGGGCCAATCTCTTCTAAGCACTAGAGAGGCCACTTCCTTTTCAGAAGCATGAGATTTAATTTCGATTGTATTTACCTTTAATAGAAAAAATCCCACTAAGTCATCTACTGCAAAATAAAATATTCAAACTTGACAGCATACAGACATTCAATTTACACATTTCATTACCAAAATGTATAGTTCAATGCCAGAATTTGTTCTTCTTCCTCCTAAAATACTTTAGAGACTTTCCTTCCCATTTGTCTATAGAAATGTATTGATGATCTCACACATCTTTTTTATCAGCAAAAATGAAACACCCAGTTGTAAGATGCTGTACAGCCAAGCACTGAGCCTACACTGTTCAGTGTGACAAAAAATAACTTAAATCCATGGTTGTCATGAGAACACAGCTGAAGCTACTCAGGGCAGCATCCCAGCATGAGTAGATTTGTTCTGTCACTAAAGGGCCAATGCTACCTGGTGTCAAGTACCACAAAACCCAGGAGAATTCAGAAATCTAGTAGTACCCCATAGAAAAGACTGTGAATTCACCGGGGTTCTGCTGGGTTCTGCTGCATGGAAGTGGAGCAATCTCTGTCCATCCTGTGAAATATCACTACCTCTGAGAGTCTTATTGTCTTCTTTAACTAGGTGCTTAAAGAAGCAGGTGACAATGTAGTCTAAAGTAGTAAAGCAGTAAAACAGCTAGAGGAGACAACTGTACCCATGTAAAAAAAAGAAACAGTTTTGTAATTGTTTCTGTAAAAAATAACTAATAATGGAATTTCACAGTACTTCAAGAGCTCAAAGTTTAATCTATTTGACATTGGGCTAGGTGATAAATCACCCAGTCTGGTTTTGACACAGGGGCTGAGCGGCTTTGAAGACTGATTTTCCTAAGGCCCCTTTGCTGTTGGGGATCTGGTTATTCATGTAACACTATGTCATGATATATCTATGTTAAGGATCCTGTAAATGCAGTGAGCGTCATTCACCACTGTATGAACACCGTGGTCCCTCTGGGAAGTGCAGGATGGGGGCTGACATTTTACTGGTATTCAGTTTCACATTCAAAAGACTGCAGATTCCTGAAACTAAAATTTTGGTTTGATCTGCCTACTGAGAAGACAAATTCAAAAGAACTCCTGTCCAGGCTTTCCTCAAGAAGAGTATCCCAGAGTTTCTCTACCCCAAGGAGCTTACAGTTCATGTCAGGTGCCAAACACTGAACAAGGGCCATTAAAGGCAGTAAAAAGGTCATCACAGTCAGTTAGTCAGTTTACTTACTAACTAGTAATGAAAGAGGGTTATGTGTATTAAATACATTAAAAGCAGTGTCCTGGCCTGTGGTTCTCATGCATGCTTCCCTTTTCTTGCTCTGGCAAAGTGGGGCACCTTCCATCTGCCATCTGACCTGGCCCCCAAGGGACTCCCTGGGCACAGCCCCCTGTACTGCCTCCACCTCCCACCCTGTACCCACTCGTTTCACAGCTGCCGACTCCATCCTAACACAGCCACTGAAGCTTCTCATGCAGACAGCAGCTGAACTTGCTGGGTGCTAAGCTTAGCCCTAACTGATACCCTTCTGCAATTCCAAACATCCCATCGGCATGAGTGGAGTGTTGAGGGCTCCATCCTGTTGCCACTGGCTTCAGCAAGAACTTCTCTTGGCCTCTTATAGTTTATAGTATTTATTTTAGATGGGCCACTGGAGTAAGGGATGTGGAGGCTGCAAAAGGAATTAAACTGTTAAAATGCTCATTCAAAGGGGAAAGGGATTAGAAGGATCGAATTAAATGTACCTTGAATTCTTTAAACTACGCTAATTTGGAGGCTTGCCAACCTTGCAGTGTTTATTTATTTAAACACATCCCTATAGACACTGGAGAAGTTTGATCTGTGTCTATTTAACTCCTTGAGCTCTGTGCTGACACTATTAACCCTTCACCATCTAAATCCTAACAGCCTGTTGCTAAGGGTGTTCTGGAGGAAACACTAAAGGGACATTTACAACCAGAGAAGAAGTGGTCTCCTAAGGCTTGATTTTCCAAAGCAATCAGCTGGCTTAGCAGCAGGAGCTGGGAGTGAGCTAACAGCTCACAAAAATGAGCTGGAGCCTCTCAACTCTGTCTCCATGGGACCCATGAGCTTCTGAGGGCTGAACTCAATGGGACAAGAGGGCAGGACATTCCTGGAACAGAGCTGAGTTCAAAGCTGTGAGTGTTGCCAAGGCCGCAGAACCTGGCACTGTCATATGCCCAACCAAAACAGTCCTGCATATAAACTAGAAATGCAATTCGTGGTGGAACTGAATCACCATCAATAAAAACAAGTGAGAGATTTGAAAATACGTATTTCATAGGAGGGCTCTGCTGTATTTCCTAACCAGTGCTTAATTCTATTTCTTTTTAAATTGAATAATACAAAGTAAATCACTATCATCAGTTTACAAAATAGCAGTAGCTCTAAACATGCTGATACTGTGCAAGTAGGTATTTTACACTCGACAGTAAGTGATTTTAGCAGGACAGCAGGCAGGTCTACACTATCATTTGCTCATGAGAATCTGATATGAGTGTTAAGAGCTACTTAAATTTGCCCATAACTATATATCAAATATGCTTCCCTATGCTCATTTTTCCTTTTGATTGCAGACAGGGAGTTCAAGCAAACTCCCTTGAATGACTCTTTTGGGCATGTGGAACCCCGTGCTTTGCAGAACAGTGTTCTCACTAAATCTTTGTGAGACAAGCCAACCAAATAAATAGAACAACAGGACCAATGAGGAACTACCGGCTCTAGACTATGGATAGATAAATGGGTGAGAAGACAGAATAAGGATAGAATTATAAAGGAAACTGAGAAAAATCTTAGTATAATTAGGAAAAATGCAGTCAAACCATGCTTCTCACTTCTAGTCCACTCAGCTCCATCCCCTGCATACAAATCATTTGAATCATGATGTGAGCAGGTCGTGGTTACAAACATCACCCCCAGCTCTCAGTGTGTCAGCACTTCAGCAACTTTGTCAGGCAAACAGAGCCCTATGCACCTCCCTGATGGCCAAGTGGGGGCCGGGGACAGGCAGAGGACACGAACGGCAACTGTGGCACCAGTCACCAGTCCCTTGGGTTTCTCCTTTGCTAGCAGGTATTCATTTCAGATTTGGGGGCTCACCTGCTCTTCTCTGTTACCTGTGTTGTTCAGCCTCATGTATGCAATTCCAATCAGCCATCCGCTCACTCAGCTGCAAGTTGAACATGTGTCTTAGAATGGGTTATATAATTTTAGAAGAGACAACAAGACCCCCAGAGGACTTGACGATGTCTTTTGGTCTCAGCAATATGACAACAACCTGCTGGAGGGAAATTGTTTTTCAGCAGTTTAATGACATTGCTGAATCTCTGCAAATTAAAAGATTTTGGTTTGGTTTTCACATAAAGCCAAGGAGAGGGAGTTAAGTGGTATTTTCTTTGTCCATCAACTGCTCATAGTTCAATACTGGCATTATTTGCCTTTGAGACTAAACCTAGAAAGTAAATGGATTTAGCAATTTAACATCTAAATTAGGCAGCAAGACAGAAAAAAAAGTTTTACTATTTCCTCAATGAATAGCATTCTATACTATTAATCATGTGAGAATTAGAAAAGCTTTGCAGAGATAATGACAAAATGCCAGGCAAGCTGCCTTAAAAGGCTCTGATCCACTGAGTCAGCTGTGAAAAAGCCAGGTAAACACTTTGAAAGGGAACTGCTGGAGTGTTTATCCTCCCAATAAAAGCTCAGATGAGGGCTTCCATTACAGCTGATTTGCAGTGAGGTGCCTCAGAAGGGTTACATATTCCTTATAAATTGGGGAATCAAGCAAGGTGTTTACTCAGCAACAGAATAAACACTCCTCAGGAAAAAGGATTTGGGGAATGTTTGTCCTATAGCTGACAGCCATGAGAGTCTGAAAGGTTTCACATACATAGAATAGAGAAAAAATGTCACATACTTTTTTCTGTGAAAGAGATGTCATCTCCTGGTATTTAATTTTTAAAATAAAAAGACAGCTATTTAATTTTTATAAACATTTCTGAAAATTATTTGTATGTTCTAATCAGTTTAAAACACAACTCCCCCTCACATGGCCTATAGCCCTGAGCCCTACTATTTTGAGATATTCTTGTGGCACTGATACGATTCAGTGAAAGAGGCAATGTTTGGATCTACTCACAAGGTTGTATGTGGCCAAATAACATAGAGGAATTAAATTTATATTTCACTGTATGATAATTGGTAATGTCCGAAATACCAACATTTTAAAAGGGACAAAACATTTAGAAGAATGACTTAGGAAAACACAGTGATAAGTGAGACTCTTGAGATGATCAAAATCAAATCAACTTTAAGAGATATCAACTGTACAGTAGTTCTTCTGGACATATAACAGCCATATGGAAATAACATTTCTTTAACACAAATGAGGAATTTATTGGCTGACTTGAATATCAATTCTTGATATGTGATATTAAGGAAAATAATTCACTTTGTCACTGCAACATGGAAGTTAAAAAAAAAAAAGAAGCCTATTTCAGGTGACTATTCATGGGAAGTAAGCATAGGCATGTGGACACAACCAAAACATGTACTGGGGAGGTAACATGAAAACAAGTGAAAAAGACCAGTGGGATCCTAAAGATGGAGGAAGAAATCAAATTAGACCTTCGTCCATCCAACCTCCTGTTCAAACCAGGCTAGGCACCAGAGAGGTTCCTCAGGACTTCTTCCAGTATCTGGGAATATCTCCAAGGATGGAGACTCCACACTCTGTTTTGGTCTTCTATGTTTGTATTTATTTTTTGTGCTTTAAGGACATTGAGATGAACTGAAGGAGAGCATTGGATAAGCAAATCTAGGGCTTATGAAAAAAAGTGAGCTGTTAACATTTTTGTTGTTACTTTTCTCAGCAGAATATCAGGAATTCTACAGAATACAAGTTTTCTAAGGTGTTCCTAAAAAATCAATAGTTTTTTTTGTAATTAAACTTCCACATGCCTTCACCACAAAAGTTTGAAGCTAAAACTGGAAAGACATAATTTTCTTACTTCTCCTCTACTACCTGCCTTGAGTGAGAGAGCAACACTTTTTGAGAGGGAAAAATAAACCGAACACCTGAAAGCTGAAGCTTATTTAGCTTTTATATTTTATTCTCTCCCTTTTTTCAATTTTGTGTTTCAAAGAGATGTTTAAAGCAAGCATAGTATGCTAGTGAATTATAGAAATGAGCATAACCAGTGTCTCTCGTGGAAGAGGTGTGGAGGATAGCTGAGCCCAGGTCAGGGCTCGTTGAACTGGCCAAGATCAGGTTCTGGCAGAATATCCACCTACAGCGACAGGCAGGGCTCATGGGCAGGACCCACTGTGCCATTATCACTGTGACAAAGCACTCAAAATATCAGGGAGATGGATTTTGTTACGTAACAGAATGACCTGAATACTCTCCATGCTGCTCCACAGCTCTTCCCTGCCCATTTCCCCTTGGAGTGGCTCCCCTCCTCAGCCCCAAGTGTTGGCTATTTTATTGAGCACAGCGGGAGCTCCTGGGTGCCTCCCTGCCCTTCTGCGGGCCCTGGGCAGGATGAGTTGTAGCAGGTCCCACAGAGCCACACCTACACATGCTCATGGTGTGGGCTTCTATTCCTTCCCCCAAGAACTCCCCCAATCAATAAATGTGACTGAAGATTTTGAACAGCTTCCCTGTCAGAAACTGCAGGGTATTCCGAGGTGACCAGAATGTAACTGCATGATTTATTTTTTCTTCCCCCAAATGCTGTCTCCTCCTCCATATTCCAAATTACTTTAGACTAGCCCTCCCCAGCCCAAACCCCAAGTTATTGGACAGTCATCTGGTTCAAAAACATTAAATAAACAATGCAAGTGAATTCAGTGAACTGCAACCAGATGCTGTGTTTGTATCACACTCCAGGTGTGCTTCTATGGCTCTGATTCTCCCCTGAAGTGTTTTCAGGAAGTACTGAGTAACTGGTTTCTTTTTTCCATGGGCAGATACCTTTACATTCCTCAAATCACATCACAGCTGTGCAGAACAAGCATTATTTACACAACAGCTATGCTGATCAAATGGAACAAAACCCCACAGATACTTGTACACTCATTAATATTTTTCTTCTGAATAACAAATGCATGAGTTTTCAATACGACTCCAGGAGAGGCACATTAATAAATTTAACAATTCAAGCTTGTATAAAAACACTCTCTGCAAAAATCTACACGTTTAAAAGAACTTATCTAGTAATCAAGAGTCACATTCTTTAGCTATTCAAAATCCAAGTGTCTTCAAAATTCCAAACATCAAAATTCAGCATTTTCCATTGTCCCTTATATTATTTCTTTCTGGAAGATAAAATAATAAGCTCAGGATATTCAAAACCCACTCTAGTGCTTTGCCATCTGCCACAGCTCCCAGTCCAGGAAGAGTGGGATGGTTCTGTCCAGGACTCCAGGTGTATCTTGCAGAAAACCTCATCAAGATTTATCACAACCCAAACCACCTCAGAGAGAGCCTTTTTTTTGGTGCCTAAGCGAGCTCCTTTAACAGGCTGTATGCTGGAAAAGTCCCTGCTTGAGCCCACCAACCCAATCTAACCATCATCTTCCTCTTCAGGATTCTTGTTTAGGGAATTAAGTGTTGGATATCTGGGAATGTGCCCATTAGGCATGTTTGACTATACAGACAACACACTGACTTAATTGAGATAGACATTCGACTTCTATAGGCTTTCTTTATGTGGCAAAAATAAACCTGGATGTTACCATCTTTAACTACCCCAGATTTGTCCCTTCCTCCAAGACAAGAACAGCTTTGAACCAAAGTGTCACAAAGAAATGTCACAGTTTGAATTCAGGCTGATATTATGCAAGATCTGCTGTTTTCCTGTGGAGAAGTGGGAACATGGTGTACTTTAATTTTCAAGTTTTCCAGTTTATGGGGAATACACAATACAATGACAATTTACAGACTGAAACTAATTGCAGAATAGCTGGATATATGAGGACGCTTTACAGTGCATGCAGGCAACAAAATGGGTTTGAAAATATAGAAAGGGAAAAAAATTGCGTTTCTCTCTTTTACAAGCCTAGTGAGAATTCTCAAAAAGCTCTTGCTTCACATGGTGCTTTAGTCATACCTGTATTTCAGATGTCACTATATAAATAAATTAAAGTAAATGAAGTGAAAACTGCATTTGAGTCATTCCAGATCCCTCTCATTATACCAACACAAAGCCTGTGGTGGAGTTACTTCATATTTCACATAAAGACTCCCAAAATGAGTAATTGCTTACTAGCAGGTCACTGTGGGATACTGAAAGCAGCATTTTGACACAGGCCTGAAGTACATTGTCAAAGTGGTCGTCCCTGTTCAACCTGAAGACACCAAAGCTGACATAATTTCCACATAAGGCAGATTTGAGTGGAGAGTAAGAGATGGACATGCCCTTGAGTTTCAGCAGATGAACCTGATCTTTTGACAAAGGTCCCATGGAGGGAGGGAGGGAGNGAAGGAAGGAAGGAAGGAAGGAAGGAAGGAAGGAAGGAAGGAAGGAAGGAAGGAAGGAAGGAAGACTTACTTAAGCAGCTGCAAATCTAAACTTATTTTTTGCCCCTATTTTTATTACTATTTGGAAGAAAGATGTGAAAGATGTAAAAGATCTGTTAAGTAAGTGTGACTAGAGCTTAAAAGCCACTAAAAAAGTAGTATGCAAAATTTAAACTAAAAGCTCTGAATCCCTGCCACTGATGTACAGTCAGACCATGTCTGGGTCTATCAGCATGAATTCCTCAATCTGAACAGAGTTGCAACACATGGTTTTGTAGTTTCTCATCCCTCAGCAAAACCTGGTTTTGATTCATTATCAGAGTGCCCCCTCAGCTGCTTGCTGATGAATACACACTCTAAATGTATTCCTCAGAAAGCAGACGTCCTTTCTTTTTAATACTTTACCTAAGAAATTACACTTACAAAAAATTAAACCCCATTTAGCTTCCTAGTAAACTATTTAATACATCCCAGACCGATCATCTTAATTAGAATTAATGTCTTTGATGAGTCATGGTCTAGTTATTGAGAAGATCAGTGAACTTCAAATTCTGTGGAAAAAAATCCAAAATTAAATACAGAACTCTGTCTTGTGAGATCAAGTGGGAAGGCAGACACTGGTTTTGGAAACCGCTGGTGAACAGTAAAATTCTCAGGGCACAAACAAGACAGAAAGGTAAGAGTGCTGTAAATTAACCTGAACTGCTCTTCTCCACTGTTAAATTCTCTGCTGAAAATCTCAACTTCACTAACACAAATATACACCTGGTTTCAGAAACAAGAGAAGTTCTGGATCCAGGAAAGGAAGAGCCTCAAGTTTGTAGCTGAGCTGTCAAAGCATGACATCCTGCAGCCACAGATCCTTCAACTACTTGGTGTAAAAAGAATGAAAGAGCTAAGTAGTTGTCAAGAAGGCAATTATATATTTAATATGGAAATTAACTGCAAGCTGAGGTAAAACATGGATGATGAGGAAAGAAGCTGGAAAAACCTAGGAATCCCTTAGACTGGGAACTTGAATTCTATGAGGTATCCTCAACTGTTGATGTTCCATCACTTTCATTACTTCAGAAAAAAAACCTCTCCCTGTAATTAAAAGCCCTTGTGAGCAGAAGGGATTGGGCGCAGGAAGGGAGCAGAGGAACTTGGGGCCATACCTCCCCAGAGGCACTGAGGAGCCTGAGTCTCGTGTGAGAGTAAAAGCTGCTTTTTGCAAGTCGGCAGAGTCCAAGGAGAACTGTTCTGTGCTCGTGGATCCATTTCCAAAGGGCACAGGGCTGGGAGCAGCCGATGCCAAGAGCAGCTGTGGGGAGGGACCAGTGGGGCCGCTCCCCATGCCCACGCCATCAAGGTACCAGCACAGAGCAGTGTTTTAGCATTTATTTAACAAAATGTGTACTTACAGTGTCAGGCCTGAGTAGGTAAAAAAAAGAATGATCTATTTGTAACCTTTCGCAGGAGCTTCAGGGAAATATTTTTATACATGATGGATACAACTGAACATAAACTAATTTAAGGAGGTACTTGGAATAAGGTCAAGAACAACTCCTCAGCTACTGAGGATATGCTTAAATTTATAATGCCTGTAATGGAAGACAAAAATACAATTTTATAAACTCTTCTTGTTAAAAGAAACCATTTAAAGAAATTAAATCAACATAAAAGTGACCTTTGACATGTTGAATTCAAAAATTGTGTTTGAAATTCATAGCTCCTGTCAAAACAAAAACTCTGTAACGACTAATCACTGAAGTCTCAGTGCTACTACTGAGTTAAAAATCAAATTAAAAAATCCAACATGCACCAGTTTCTTCTGAATGTGGGAGAAATTGCATCTCACTATCTTAAAATACACTGACTTTCAAAATTCTCTGTCATTTCCTTTAGTCCAGCATTTTGCCCTGTGCTTGACAGCAATGTCACTCAAAAAAATTTTTAACTCTCTGACATTCAGGAGTGATACAAAATTCTGATAGGAATATGAAAGGGGTTTTTAAAGATACTGGTGGAACTGCTAGAGAGGAAATAGGGGCTTGAATTTGGCTCCCAATTTAATGAGTTAATTACTGAAAGACTCCTCGGTACAACCAAAGGTGCTGGAAGAAAAAGGTGTCTGTGCAGAGGGGAGTTCCAAGGCAGCCAACAACAGTCTGGGCTGCTGGGGTTCCAGGGACCATCCCTAGGCTCAGTGCCCACAGCCATCCCTTCCCTCCCTCCCCTGGACATGGGAGATGTCAGCACACACAGATTTCCCTTCAGCTCTCCTCCTTTATTGCTTTTACAGGAGAAGTTGTAACACAGAATGCTTTCCTTATGGCTGAGTTCATTGCAGAAGGGCTTGTTCTAGATTTCAAACCAATAAGGGCTTTGGATGATAATAATGCACCTGAATCATATTTTAATGTGTGAATTACATGAAGATATAAAAAGACTTTGGTGAGATTAAACGAAGGTTGTGAGAATGTATCATATTTATAGAGAAAAAGTGGTTTTTGCCTTTTCCCATTTCCTACTTTTATTATTCACCACTGCCCATAAAGATGGCTTGAGCTACAGTTTTCAGGCATTCGGAATGCTGGGCAGTGCGAAGAAGTGCCCAGACAAAAAAAGAAATTGTGAATCATAAAGATGAGAGAGAGCTTCAAAAAGTGATTCTTTTAAAGCTTTCACAACCACAAAATGTGCATAAAAGCTCTCAAATCAGTACAATGAGCATGTCCAGCACCAAGATAAATTTGCTGAAAGAAAGCGATTCTGAAATATGAGTTAGAAATGCAGCACAATATATTGTGGAACCACAATTCCAGGAATAAGGAGGGCAGAGTAGCACAGCTCAGAGCACTGAGCACGCCACTGCCAAGCTCAGCTGTTGCTGAGAAATACCTGTTAGACTGCAAGAATCCGTTTAACCAAAATTTTGAAGAAGATCTCTTATCTTATGAAGTTGACACTGAATGGATTACCACACTAAGTTTTGAAATACATGTTCTGGAAGCAATTTAAAGCTCATTAGAAATAATTGTGTCTGGCTACTGGAAAATGTGGTAAAATTTAATCCACATCCAAATGTTACCTGAGCTGTGAGCACAGGAAATTGTTTTGTGCTACTGTGGCTAACCTCCTCACTGACCCTGAGCAGTAACTGCTACAGCAGCTGAAAGCTGAAGCAAAATTAAAAACTTACATCAAACTAGATCATGACAGAATGTAGATAAATAAAAACAGCATATTGAAAATATTATTTTTATGTCAGCCTCTTCTAATGAAAGGGAAGAGGTTTACTGAAATGCAAAACCACAAAATAAAAAAGGGATGGTCCCAAGATGTATCAAAACATCATTCCTGTACCACTGGGAGCTCAAAAACACACAGTAAGGAGACCTGTACATACAGAATTAAAAGTGAAATATATTGGGGATGAAGAATGGCGAACTACAATATTCCAACTCCTCTCAATTCTCTCCTCTCCGTTGTTTATTTTAAATCACTATCGCTTTTTCAGACCGTCTCCAGTTGTAATGGACAAGACACAACAGCTCTTGCCAAGAAGCTGTGGAGCCCCAACAAGGATAATGGCCTAAGTGCATCTTATGCCAGGCTTCCCATCTTCTGAGCAGATCACATTAGCAAAGGCATCTCAGAGCTGTCTGCAGCACAGGATCAGTGATAAATGAGCAGGAGAGGACACACCAGCACTCCCCCAAGCGCACGGCTGGATCCGTGCAGCACAACTCAGCACGGCCAAGGTGCTCCTATTCAAAACTACAGAAAAATTCATCTTCAGAATTTTACTCCCTGACAACTGAACATACCCACGTATCTTAAAAACAGGCATTTGAGGTTTTTTCTGCTTTGCACTCAAACATCTGAAATCACTATATGCCAGTCTAGGGAAAAAAGTTTCTACTCCAGTCTAATATTAAAGATTTCAGCATCCAGACACACAAGCTTTTGTGTATGTTCACCCTCCCCAAACACAAGTTCTACTCTGTTTTCCCCTTCTCTCTTCAGCTCAAGCACAGACCCTAAGCTCACAGAGAAAAGAAATGGAAGTATCATTCAGACACAAATAGACATCACAAATTTTGGTTAAATTGAAGCTGGAAATAAAGCAAAACACTGGATGACCAATGTTTGTTTCAGAGTCATTTCCACAGCTATTTCTGGCACACAACAGTACATGGCCCACACAGAACAGCCACATACAAATTTTAGCTGATTTGCATCACCTGAAGAAGGCTGTATGTGTGAAGTATCTCTATTTTATCCAAAACTGCCTTCATTGGTGTAGTCCAGACTCAGGAAGAATGCACATGATGTCAGCAATCACCATTGTGGGTGACAAGAATCACCTGATGCACCTCACTTCAGTCATTAATTCTCTGTCAAAGTGTTGACTGGACAGAGGCCTATCTCAGATCACATTCTTATGTAGCTGTAGCTTTACATAGCAAGAAAACTCCCAGTTGACCTAGGACTTAACCAGAAATTTTCGTGTTTCATTTGGTGCAAATGAAATTCCTGAAAACATTACGTTTACATGCATTTTCTGTATATCATTGCATATGAAAGAGGAGGGAAAATCCTGTTCTAAAACAAGTTTAAAATTCACTTACCAACAGAAGCACAATACAATGAAGCCATGTTTTTGTGTATTGCTTTATGTTTTAGTCTTCTCAGAAAAAGGAGCAGCCAGGCTGTGCTGCTCACTTCGCCTTTTCTGGGGCACACACATCTGAGGACATGCTACACAGTCCTAAGAATCTCTCCCATAATTTAGCAAAGAGGGTGATCATACTTTGGACACAGCTCCCACAGACCCCGTGACTACTGCTCAATTTTTACTCCTAAATCTGCACTGGGCTCAGATTCCCTTTTACGCTGCATAATTAAATCCCAGCATGAATCAGAAAATGCTGTCTTGTCCTTATGTGCAAGAGGTACCAATACCTTAGGGCTGGGAATTTCATCAACTGCATACACACCATAAAAGCTGCAATTGAAATCAGAAGGTTGTTTTACAAAGGCTCTTGGGGATTTTTTAGGCATGAAATAGGAATGAAGCGGGTTGAGAACAACTCATGTGGTTTACTCAGCAAGGTTGAGAAACTTGATGCCAACAACTGACCTGAATGGATGCCCAATAATATGGCTATGTTTTTCCTAAGTGCAGAAAGGATGGTAAAAGCTGATGGAAATAAATTAAAATAAAAAATTAAAAAGGAAAATATTATTTCAGTGGGATCAAGTACCACAAGACAAATACGGCTGAATCATCATCATGACTCCATTTGATATTTTTTTTAGATGATCTAAAGATTTACCTTTTATCTTTCATACATTTTCAAAGCTTATTTTTATTTTAATTAATCATTTAAACAAATTTACTTAGGAACACAGCTGAAAAATTTTAGTCACAACATGGTAGATTTGCAAGAAACAAAAATTATTTTGCAAAAACTGGAAGTTAACTGTGCATAATTGTTTTGTTACAAATAAATGCTTTAGGCATTGCATAACTACTGTTTCCATGTCCGATAGATCAAATGTAACATCACATTTGAAGTTTTTTATAATGGCAGTCATGTAACACATAATTTCCAGACCCAAAAATCAGCCTGAATGCAGTAAAAGCAATTTTGATGCCAAATTTTCTTTCTTTAAATGAAACAAGCCATTAATGGTTCTTCCAGTTTACACAAACTACAAATGAGGTTTCTCTACAAAAACTTGGTAATGTTCCTTTACAAATATTGAGAAAGCAAAATCAGTTGGGGTGCAATACCAACTGCTGGTGTCAGAGACCTGTTGCATTTGCAGGCATGAGTGGGAGTAGTAAAATGGAGCAACTTATTATAAACACTTTTAACAGTGCTCTAGGGTAGAGCTCTTATGGTCCTATTATGTTTCAGAAGTGCTGGAATATAATTTGAATCCATAAAATCAGCCCACACCTACCAATCAGCAGCCTGGATCAAATACCTCATGAGTGTGTGCATCTTTGCTGGAACACATCTGCTGCTGCCAGAGCAGCCGTGGGTTAAAGGTGACACGAGTAGCCAAGGCACAGGAATGAACCCTGGGTCTGGGAATGAGAGCTCCCGAGGCCTGAGCCCTGCACTGCCAAGGGTGGCTCTGGCTGTAGCACCTCACAGTTCTGCTGTGGATTCCCCAAATCCATACCTGTTCAGCAATAACAACTCACAGGACTTCTACATCACAAGCCAGGCAAAGGATTACACTGCAGAGGTGCCATTAATGAATACCTACCAATGTACAGATCCCTTCACTGGCTTCTCTGAAGAGAAAAATTCTGTTTGGAGATGATCCATCAACACTTAAATGCTGTGATCTAAAAAATAACAGAAAAATATTCAAATCTTCATCAGAGCTGAAAACAGCACTTCTAAAATTCACTTCTAAAACAAACAAACACATTTGCTGATTACAGAACACAATTAATGATAAACTAACTCTGTGAATTTACATATATAAATACATACAAGAAGGGCTCACACCTCCAGGCCATGCAGCCTCTGCTGTGCCATGGTTTGACCCTGTTCTGGGGTGGAGCTGAAGCCCAGCAACAGCCCTGCCCACCAACCTCAGCAATGTGTGGACAGATGGACAGGCAGACAGATGGACAGACAGACAGGCTGCTGCTGCTGCCTTAGGCAGCTCCACACCACTGCATCCTGCAGCCACCTGCCCCAGGTTCTGCAGCTGAGCTATAGAGGGGAAGAGGCTGACATCAGAAATGTATTTTAGACTCTGTTTCTTTCTCCTTTATGGAGTTCCTCACATTTTGAATCAAACAAATGAGTTAAACACACCATGAAGAACTGTCCAGTAATAAACTGGGATTTAAATTCAAATCTCACTTACCCAAGATACTCTCAAAGGGCACAGATGATTCACACCATCTCATAACTTTAAAAGCTCACTAATGGCAGCTACTTTTTTGCTGAGGTAGACTTCCAATGCAGCTCACTCTCAAGAGAGGATGGCCAATTCTCCAAATGCAGCAGGTGCCAGGTAAGGTACAGAACTGAGCTGTGCAACTAATTCTCCTAAGTCATCCCCATTCCTCAGCCTTCTAGGTCCCCCATGGCACTGCAGGGAGAGGGTTTCATGCTGCACAGCCTCACTGTGGAACTTCATGGGATAGCAAGCAATCACCTTCTCAGATTTCATGGCAAGGAAAGTAACTTGACAGCCAAACCCTCCAAGCAAATTGTAATCCAGCAACAAAGGCAGCTGATACATCAAGGATGATTTGCTATCTTAATTCAGAAACTTCAAGCACTGAGTCCATATTCATTGACCTGGGAAGACTGGAAACTACAGCCAAATTTTATAAAAGCTAGGCTCAACAGAAAGGCTTTGGCAATTTATTGCATCTTTTATAAATCCAATAAGGTGAAATAAACCGGTTTAAGCAGAGTATTATTTTTAAATGCTTCTAATCACAAGCTTCAAGGAATCTGGCTAAGGCATGAACTTAACCTGAGCAGCCAGTTCATGGTCAAAGGAATTCAAGCTGCAAAAAAATGATACTAAGGTTTGAGTCCCTGTAAGTGGGCAATAACTGATACTACAAACAGTCTCTACAGCAGTTTGGCTCTTTCAAGCTCGTACCTAATCCTGAACAGTTAAAACACACAACTCAAAAATTTAGTTCTTCAAAATCAGAATAATGTTGAATAAGCCATCTTATTGCAGTCCATGGTTTTATTTGGTTAAGAAATATTATATCAATTTGGACTAATATCATCATTACTCTGGTGAAAAGATTGTCATGCTTGTCCCAGTAATCCACATGTGGAGCAGCACAGAATCAGCCAGTCCAGTATCCAGCTCAAGTGGAACTTTTAAATGAGCACAAGATTAACCCTGTCCCTGAGGGTCACTTTTCTGTGAGCTCAGTGTCTGTGTCTATACACACAGGTATTTTCGATAGGCAGCTTCATGCACTCACCCACAGACACCAGGGTTGATGAAGCTGACTGCAGCTCTGAGTAAACCTATGATTTCATTCTTCCAACCCATTTTCTCATTGTGCCCCCTTTCTTTTACAGAGAACAGAAATCCTTAAACCCAAGGATCAGCTGGGAGGAAGACAGGGGAGGACTGCTCTGGGTTCCCAGCTAACTGTAAGAAACACTAAGTGAAAAGAACAAAAAGGTGGATGTTTCCCTGAACTCACAATTGAATTTCCATGGATGTATCTGACTCTAGACCAAGGACCTTAGACTGCATTCTGGTATTGGTATGGAAAAAACAGATTAAACACTCAACATCTTACCCAGGCAGCCTGGAAGCAGAATAAAATACAAGAGTAGAATCACCACTGTTAAGGAATATCAGGTTTTGCCTGTTGACCTGTGGGTACTCAGGGTTTGCCAGGTCACATCTGCTCATTCAGGACTGACCTACAAACTACAGAGCCCACATGTTCCGAATACAAAATACAAATAAACTTTCCCAAGCTATGGTACTGCAATCATCATTGACAGCTTGACATATCAATATTTCAGGAAGAATAAATGACTTTCATATCCAGGGGGTTGGTTTTCTTGGTTTGGTTTATTTATTTGTTTGTGTAATTTTTTTTTTTTTAATCATTCATTACTGGATACTTTGGGAAGATGCTACATTTAACACCTGAAGCTGCTTAAAATATTTGGAAATATTTTTATGAAGTCTTTTGAGAGATCACATAATACAACTTTAAAACAAATTTTACTATTATTATAAATATTTTCTCTTCATCCTTTGCCAGAGGAAAACTATAAATCTTGTCTCAGCTGAATGAACACCATTTATCATATTCATTTTCTTGTCAATACAATTATGAAAAGCCTTTGGCCTTTTTCCAAGGAGCCTGATTTGCTGCAGAAACTCAATTAGTATAAGCAAGCCTGCTACAGAGCAGCCCCATTTGGCAGCCCAGCACAGCCCTGGTGTACCTGCAATGCACCTCTGGACCAGGAGCCTGACTTCATCCTGGTGCTAAAATACAACTGTGCTCTGCCTTCCCTCTCGCCTTCCCAGACCAAAATGACTACAAAGAAATTATTTCTGCTCATTTTTGCCATCTACTGGACAAAGCTTAAATCCTAAACAGGTGAGAGATTACCAAGTGTAATTTTTCTTACAGACAGGCCTTAGACCCAAAGTATTTCCTACAATCACTTGAAAAGTTTATCAAGACATTCTTCTAACAATGACTTATAAGGGACATTTTCTGCTAGTATTCAATATAGAATAAACATCACCTTATGATATATTAAAAGCTTAGTCTTTTATCTCTTACCTCTTTGTGTTCATTGAACAAATGTAAGTAAATGGACATTACTTTTTATAATATTCTGTATTTTCCATTTTCAATATTGAAATACTGGGGCCTCAAACATAACAGAATAAAATCTTTGTAAAAGTTTTTCTTTGCTATTAAACCCATTTTCTGATTATATATTTGAAACTAAAAAAGAAATACGCTAATAAAAAGATATTTAAACTTGATAACAATAAAACAATAAAATTGGCACCTCACCCTTCCCTCTTTTCCCATTTACCTTTTCGTTTTAACTACAGTAAATAATAATTGTGATCATAGCAGCTCATAATAATGTAATGCTTGGGATCAATACCTGGATGCAGCTGGACTTGACCGAATGAGGAGAAATTCTCTGTACAGAAGCAAGCACTTCTCATTTACAGCTGAAGGGGAGGAAGAACATTTTGAACCTGTGCAAGAGAAAAAAATCTGGGAAGGCCTGAGCCTTGAATTCCACACAAAGCTACATTTTCATGTATTTTTACTGAGAATACAGAATACTGAAATCCAAAAGCTGGATGCTGTTTTAATTTATTTGAAATAAACTTAATCCATGAAGTGGAAGGAATAAATTATTTTCAGAAAATAAAGAAAGGGTCTTGAGGATTGTATATCCTAGATCCTTCCATAAAAAGCCATATCCATGTATGCATCCCTTTCTTTCCAGAGGAGCAGAGGTAAGATGCTCCTCTGACAGCTGGAGGTCTGCAGTTCTGCACAGGAGCACAACACTCATGGCACACAAGGTGAAACAAAGTCAAATCAATCCGGACTGGAAGTAGAACTGATCTGCTTTTACACATCTTTCTGATTTTATGAAGTTTTAGGGTAACACAAGTACAAACAGTACTAATGAAGTTAAACGGACCCAGTGGTGCCCACTAGAAAATGAGATGCTAATTCACAGCCTGGTTTCAGGAATTGGGTGGTTTGTTGTTATTGTTGTTGTTGTTGGGTATTTTTCCTCTCCAGTTCTCTAAAACTGAAAATAAGGGATGCCTTCCACTGATTTTAGAAGAAATAAAGATTACACTGCTTTCTGTTTTGGATGGCTTGCAAGAGTCTTAAACAGGGATTTTCTGAATGGTCACCAGGATCCTACTCCCCAGCACCTGAGGATGGCACTCAGATCATCAGAAGCCCATGTACAGCCTGGCAGTCCTGAAAGGATAATTTCCTACTTGCAATTTGATATTGATGTATTTCCCTTCCTTAACCAAGAAGATTATTAGTGAAGAGTAGAGCTTCACAAATGACTTAAAATAAAAATGTTTTTAAAAGCTTGGTTTCTTGTAGATCATGTAATTGTTCTTAAATGCTATTTTTTCTGTCCATAAAACAAACACATAATTAATTTTTATAGTTCTCTGAGATCTAAATTATAAACCAAATATTTTCATAATCCCTCACTATGTATTTCAGTAGTTTATTTCCAACATGACTGTGTGCCTGAGAAAGAGCTACAGCTACTGTATTTATAAAAATACAAAACATTTCTCTGTAGGGTTAAGAAAATACCCGGGGGCATTATTGCATGTGCTAGTTTTAAAATGTACACAGTATTTAAAACAAGAAGAGTTCATCATCATTACTTATTGAAGAAAACTACAAGGTTAAGATTTTTATTTTGTTTGCAGAAGTCCATTTTCTTCCGGATCAAGACAACTGCAGGAGTTGTGATATTAATAGACTAGACATAAATAGAAAGTAACTAACTAAATTAAAGATATGATTCATACCAGAGAAAGAAATGTCCCCAGGTAGCACTTGTACGGTATTTTTTAAGCACTTTTGATGTTAAACCAAATGTAGGTATATTGTATTTGAAATTAAAGACACAGGTTTCGGTTTTGGGTTTTTTTTAATGACAACATTAGGGACGTACAAAGGGAAGGAACCCCCTTGGATGTTTTCTAGGTTGGCAGAGTGACACAAGAGAAAAAAGTGTCCTCTGTTCCCCAAGTTTGCCGTTGTGCGGTGATTTCAGTGATCGCGTGAGTCCATTGCTGGGTGTCCCGTCCCCTCTGTGCCACCACCGCCCCGCAGCAGCGCTGGGTGTCCCTCCCGTCCCCTCTGTGTCACCACCGCCCTGCGGCAGCGCTGGGTGTCCCTCCCGTCCCCTCTGTGCCACCACTGTCCCGCGACAGCGCTGGGTGTCCCGTCCCCTCTGTGCCACCACCGCCCCGCGGCAGCGCTGGGTGTCCCGTCCCCTCTGTGCCACCACCGCCCCGCGGCAGCGCTGGGTGTCCCTCCCGTCCCCTCTCTGTCACCACCGCCCCGCGGCAGCGCTGGGTGTCCCTCCCGTCCCCTCTGTGCCACCACTGCCCCGCGGCAGCGCTGGGTGTCCCTCCCGTCCCCTCTGTGCCACCCCCGCCCTGGCGAGGGGCCGGCAAGGGCAGGGGGGCTCTGTGTCCCAGCCCAGCACCGCTGCCAGTGGAAGGAGGATCCCTAATTGATTTTCACGTTAGCGCCGAGCAGATGGAGCAATAATGAGCCAATAACGGGCACATATCTGATTTTGATACATTAGCTTAAATGTCTTGCTCGAACCTCCTTTATTTTTCAAAAAAACACAAAGATAGTCACATAAAAAAAAAAATATTTTCACAAGTTTTCTAGTGCTGATATTAGGAAAACGCTTAGGAAATGCTTTGGATTATTCAATATGCTCTCATAATGAATAATGCAAATTAAAACATTCTATATTAATACTGTGTATTAACACTTAAAAGTGCTTCCTGTATTAACATATCTAAAAATATAATAACAATAAAATGTTAGTTTAAACTTGTAATATTTTGAATGGTGTAAGACTAACTGATACTCATAACAAGCTCCAATTAAGGCTGCACTGAGACTCATGGTATTGTTATTTCAACGTATCTTTTGTTGTTTTGTTGGGGTCTTCTTAAGTAATTTTTCAAGTAAGTTTTCTTTTAAAATATTTAAAAATTATTTTTCAGTTTAGATGAAGTGATTCAAATCTCTGCCTGCGTTAACATTAGTTCTGAGATGCATTTTTTCCCCTTTGATGGCTGAAGTGTGGCTGCAGAATCCTTTCTGGTCCCATGCAGACTACACTGTATGCAGATAATTAGCCCCTACTAAGGGGAAGTTTTCAGGATAATTAATAGACACCAATAAGAAACCAGTGAATGAAAAATATTTTAAAAACATAAACAAACTTTTTTATTTACTCACATATAAGTATTCTTTTCTAAATTGCAGGTGGAATTTGTAAGTTGTTTTTTTTTTTTTTTTTCAAAAAAAAAAGCTAAAATCTCCATCAATGGGGAAAAAAAAATTAAAGAACCAAAAGAAAAAAAACCCAAAAAAACCTCAGGGTTTTCAGTAATGTACCACTTGGTGCTATCACTGCAAAATTTATAGTGTTGGCAAATACAAAACAGAAGAATCACATATTTATTTTACTTGATTACATAAAGAACAAATTCTAGCTGATGCCTTGTAAACTGCTCCATGTGAGCTCAGGTCAGGGCTAATTTCTACTTTTCATATACAGACTCATCAGCCTGGCTGACTTGGGTGGCACATAGATTTATCCCAGGACAAATGGAGTTCTTTACTAAAGACTACTTAGGTTGCTGGGAATATCTTAATATTTGCATTTCCTTTCTGTTGTGTGTTGAAATGGCCTGAACTTGCAAAGACGCTCAGAGGTCTCTACTCTCATTAACTTTAATGGGACTCTGAAATCACTAGAGAGGAAGTGTTCAATACTGAGAAGATGCAATATAAAATTGTAACTTTATACTCATCTGTAGTTTTATACTCGGTGTGCTGCTTTGTCTGCACAGAAAATCACTGCTCAGCAGATAAGGTGGCCAAAACATCAAGAATTACAAGAACTTGGCAGCAATACTTTATACTTCTCTCTGAAGGCAGTCGGGAATGCAGCAACAGATACAAGGACTGGAAATATTCCACTCTGATTTTGGTTCCCTTGCCCATACCAGTCAGAAAAAAGGAGATAACAAGGCTGCACAGAGCGTGTCTGGGGCAAGGGAGAAGTGGAGCCGCTGATCCTGGCAAGACAGGAACTTGCCTTTGTTTGGGCACCGCTGGGACAAAGAGCTCCCTTCCTTTGGCTTTGTGGGACATAGACTAGGAAAGGACAGCCCAACCCGCAGCCCCCAACTGGCTAATTCCGTCTCTACAAAAAATTTAAGAAAACACTCCTTTGCAAATCCATGTTAAGAAACAGTTTGGCTGTGAGACTTTAAAACTATTAATAAATGTAGATGTCCAACTTTCTTTGAACTGCAGTCCCAGATTTATGGGAACCTACGTGAACACCAGGCAGCTTCAGACACCTTGAATTCCAATGAAAGAACAACAACTACTACATAAACCACATTTTTTAAATTTTCTATTATTTAAATTGAGGTATTGTTATTAAAAAGCCCATAACCACACTTCTTAATAAATGACCTCAATCTGTAAGATCTAAGATTTATATTTAATATTCTTGTTCTGTAAAACCCCAGAAAAACAGTGGTTCAGATAGGATCCATCAGAAGTCAGCTGTGTAAGATCACACTGCCACAGCCAGCACCAGATGAACAGCCCACAGAACAGCACACGGAATCCCAAGATGAACCAGGATCCATTTAAGTCACTGATAAAAAATACCCTTAAACTCTAATAGGAGCAAAAACCACCCTCAATTCCATGTTTGCTTATCTCACATTCAGTAAGAACCTTCCCCCCAAACTCCTAAAATCCCAAGAGAATCTAGTTTTAGTCCACTGCAAGTAATCAAATAGCACTTATGTGCATAAAATTTATTAATGACAAATAAGATTACACACTTTTACATCTGCCTTCTGTGTACCATCCTGTGGGATCTAGAGTGGCCTGCAAACTTCACAGTGATGGCAGGAACACCTGAGGCTGCTGCTCTTTTCCCAGCTGCATCCCAGACCTTCCTGGGACAGCAAGTGGCACCACCAGCAGTGGCCAAAGAGTGAGAGGAGGAGTAAAGAACAGCAAATACAGGAAACAAACAAGAGGAGCTTGTCAGCATTCTGGGGATGTATACAGTCCTCTTCTTGCTAATGAAGGGATATAATAATTTTGTTCAGATTTCAGTTTCAGAATATCCTTCCCTGAATGTCAGTGACAGGCTTCCCTAACATTTAATTATAACAAAGCCATTTTAAAAATTAATTCAGGTGTTTTGTTTCAAAGTCCTGAAGCACATTTTTCAATGATGTTTTTCAAGGGAAAGGAGCTGGAGATGTAAATATTTCTATAAAAGCCCCTCTGACTTGCAAACATGTGCCAAGCGTCTGACTGAGGCCATCGAAAAGAGGCAACTCTCCTCACACCCACCACCCCCAAAACAGGGCTGGTAATGGAAAGTCTGACAGACCCTTAACTATAGTGGCACTACTGGGTGCAGCTATAATATTACCCTCATAATTCTACTATATAATAACAACAAAGGAAAAAAAAGGTGAAGGGTCATTGTGGTTTGTCTTTAGAATTAAGATGGCTGTCTTTATCCTTACAGCATACTCTTAATTCTGGAGACACATCTTAATAACCTCTAAATAGTTCCAACAAAAGAGCCGTGTCAGAGGAATGAGCAGGCCCCAAGGTGTTTCAGCTGGAGTGTTTTCATCTGCCTTTATTGCTCTATCCCTCTCCAGAATTAAGGCAATAACCTGTGATAAATTATTCAGGAACTGCTACAGGGATCAAAGCAAAATCATTCTGTTAAAGTGCTGTTTGCAACATTTGGCACTTAGTGTAAAAACTTTTAATGCATGCAAGCCGAAAATCAACGATTTTAAATAATTTAACAGCATGGAGTTTCTACAAAACAGCTAAAGATAGCATGTTGCTATTTAATGCTTTTCCTTCAGATCCCTTTTCCATGTGTTTCTAGCAAATCTGATGATGTCACAACTATAAACAAAGTTACTGAGATTCCAGCTGCCCATGCAATAGATTACTTACCCGCATTGTCAGGAGAAATCTTGACATTCTTAGAAGAAAATTAGGCACTCTTTTAATACTGGAAATCTTTCCGATTAATATAAAAACATGAAGAAGAAAGCAAAAAGAGAAAACAACACATAAGAAAAAAGGAAAGTGACATGCATAATGACATTTTCAATTACATTTGATATCCCTGAAAAAGAAACCTAACCATATACTTAGTGTGCAGATATGATTACAAATGCATTTTAAAAAGAAAGATCCCTCTTGTTGCAACTGTTTTCCAGTGGTGTATTTCAGAAATATTAAAAACCTACAAAAAACCCCTAGCCAGTTAGAAAGTCCTAGTAAACCCCACAAATTAAATGAATTTGGCAGTCCTGGACCATTTTCATAGTGATATTTTAACATTGTCATCTCCCCGTGGATTGCAATGCTAAGCATTTTATTGAAGAACTGAACTATTTTTGTTTTCAGTACTTGCAAAATGAAGTACCTGAAAGCACTTTTGCATGTATTATTTATTCATTATGATAGAAAAATAGCTTTAACATAATAAATTGTGTTTAAGATAATTTAGAGCAAAAGTTTTGTTTATGATAAAGCATTTGGTTCTTTATCAGTAGCTTAAAGCACCAAGTTTTCTTTATACAAATTAGACAGATGGTGCTTACAGTAGAATTTACTAAAGGTCTGTCACAACAAATGCAGCCAAGCTGCATATTTAATCACTGCAGAACCTTGTCTACCTGCAGCTGCCAACTGCTAATCCAATTTCCCTGATAAATGTGGCAAGAGACACGATCAGCAATAAAGAGCATCTAACTCCATTTTCCTGCAGGGCGTCTTTTGATGAACATTTAGGACGGAAGCAGGAGTGCACTGTGTGGCCCTGACTAGTGGCAGCTGCATGCATTTTGAAGACACAGTTCTCAGGTTACTCACTTAATTCTGCCACTATCATTATGTTGCTATTGATCTCAGTAGCTCTTGTCTACACAGCATTACTCTAGATGAAGCTGAATCAGGCAGTTATCATGCATCAAACTTGCTCAAAAGCCTGGAGATTTCCCCTTAATTACTTGTGATTTTATTTGCAAATACCGTTAAAGTGTAATCAAGCAGTCACTTTCCAGGGTCGTTAAGAACTTGCTAGTTTAGGAATATATCACTGGCACTCCATTAAAATTTCTCTGCTACAACAGTTTCAAGCAATCCAGACAGGATAATGGCAAAATTATTTTAATAAATTTAATCCTCACACAAGAGGAATCCAGTTTCCTACAGAAATGCTTATGCCATCAAATGATCTCCTTGTTCTAATTTTTAGGGTTTATAACTTGAACATAGGAGAGGTGAATCCAAGACAGGTGAACTGAGTCTATTTTTTACATGAAAAGTGATTACAATTAAATACAAAATGCTACAACAAAGAAGGAAACCAGAATTAATTAATTGTCAAAATAATCCTCAGTACAATTTTTAAATAATACTGTCTTAATTCAGGCAATGACTGTGAACTGCACATCTTCAGATGTCAGCCACATACTACAGCCAATTATTTACCAAATACTTCCAGAACATCTGTTTATTCACTTGTGAAAAAAGCAGATAAATATGATGAAGCAGTATTTAAGTTGCCACCATATTTTAAAATAGCAAATTAAAAATTACTGTTAGGATTTCTTCAAAATGACCCTGTTCAGCTGAAGTGAGCACTCTAGTGCGCAGTTAACTACTGATTCAGTGATGGCAGAAGAAGATCTCTTTAATGGAAGAGTGCTTTAATATATTATAATTCCTGATGATGTACCTTCTATCCAGTAAGTCTTTTTCTTCCCTAAAATATACTGTTGTTTTGACACAAACAGCTTGCTACGCTTAAGGATTTTACTAATAAAACATAATGTTGTGTTAGATATTATGACTGTTGCCACAGCTGAACTGCCTTGTCAAATCAATCCTAATATGGCTCCCACAGGCACATAAAAACCTTATTTAGCTATCAGTTATCCTAATCACTTTGTTCAGTTTAAGGGTGCAATACTTCAAGACCCATTCCAATTTATACATATATGCCCAGCCATTTAATAAACTCTAGATTTATATAATAAATTCTTGTTTGGAAAAAAAATACTTTAAACAGCAGTATTTTATCAAGTGTGTTACATGTCTCCTCATACCCCCAAATAAATATGTTAATATACATGAACAGAATACTTGCATGGAAAAGGGGAATATGGAACAGATAAGCTATCACTGAAGAAAAATCTGTCTCTGATTATAAAGGGGCCTTAAATGGGATCCCTTGATCTGCAAAACACTGGAGAAATCCCAATGCCTTTGAAAATCTCTGCATAAAGTTTATCAGCCTTTGTACCTCTGCTATCTAAATTCCTAATTAAACAGATGTATTCGGGTATAAACACCCACAGACAGGTCTACAGGTGTCAAGGGAGACGGACAGTAGAGGTACCAAGCTGGCTGCTGAATGCTTGCCCCACTATCAGCTCTTCCCATGCATTGTTTCTTCCTCTACAACAGAAAAAAATAAACCTGCCCTTGTTTCTTCTTGTTCAAACCTACTGTTGAGTATCTGAGTCGTACCATGAATCAGATTGTGAGGGCGGGCGGGAAATTCTCAAACTCATCCTCATTTTCAGCTACAGGAAAAGAAACCAGAACAAACCAGCAAAGGCCTCATCTTTGCACGTGTTCAGAAGGGTCAGGCTCTGAGGCTTTCACAGAGAAATCTCACATCTTGGGAACTTCATGGCACCTACAGGAACAAAAACCTGAGCTAGGACACATTTTTACTGAGCTATAGAGACCACAAATCATTGATTCCAAATTACTTGTATCTAAGACTGGCTCATGTCCTCATTTCACACCTTTCTCCATTTGATAGCTCCTCTGTTAACCTGCAGCATTTGTTCACTGCCCTATTCACTGCCCTATTTGTTCAATCCCCTAATATTCACATAAGAAAATCAAGACTGAATAGTTAGAGAACAGTAAATTTAAAACTACAGTAATAAAATAGATCCTTTCACACATGCAGTTTATGATACTTAAACTGCAATCTTTTATGTTCATATACTGTTTCTCCTGCCTCTACCTATTTGGGATAAAGAATGAAGCTGCCCTGGCAATGAACCTGGGCTGTGTTGGGATTATTCGT
Source organism: Bombycilla garrulus (assembly GCA_013400315.1). NCBI lineage: Eukaryota > Metazoa > Chordata > Aves > Passeriformes > Bombycillidae > Bombycilla > Bombycilla garrulus. Next base: position 914,084 of record VXBU01017146.1, read on the forward strand.
GTGATGCTGCCTCATTTGTTTCAGAAGATGTGAGTTTAGGATACACAAGATGCTATGAGGAGGGAAAGAGATCAACCGCTGAAAGGTATCCTGGAAGTCTGGATTTATTTTGTTTTGTTGTGATCCTGAACTGTGGACAAGTCTTTAGAAATGGCAATCTGCAGGAGGATCATCCCTCACCTACTCATCTTTAGGCCCTAATGAGGGTAGCAGGCTTCTCCCACACTCATTCCCCTTGAGAATAATTCAGAGTAGGAATTTAATTTATGTTCTTCAAACGGCTCTTGGCTATAGGGCTTTTCTCCCTCCTCTCTTCATGGGCAAACTCTGGCAATCTAAGTGACTAGTGGAGTTAGGAGGAGTCTTTTGCGTGTTAAACTGGCTGTGCAGGGTTAGCGTGAGCTTTACCGTTCGGTTTCCACACTTCACACACCCATCTGTAACACAGACCGAATTCCAGCCCCTTTCCTCTAGGGATACTGCCAAGACCAGATCACTCACCCCAGTGCAACAGTAAGAATGACAGAAAAGGCCAAAAAGAAAAAATGCCAGGAAGAGCTGTAACCAGGTACTGACAAATTCAGACAACATCCCAGAAAAAAAAAATCATAATAGATAATACCTTTTCTTGAACCTTTTCTTGAATCAAATATCCCCTAAGAGAAGTGATTGTGATCGTGCACTAAAACTGCTCTGGTAACAATGTCAATATTTACAGTTGCAGTGGCAATCCAAGCCCTGCCATTTCCTCAGTCCCAATTACCTGGCTTTGTAACCTGACATGATCTGATCTAATACAGGGCTTTCCAGTTTTTTTAAAAAGCAAAGAAAATACATTCAATAACTTACTGCTGCTCACTGGTCAGCTCACTTACAGAGCCTTCAAAGTACAATCTGTGCTCAAGAACCTTCCCTGAAGGGTCTGCCCAAATCCATGAGGTGCATCCTCATCTGCATCAAACCCAAGAGGGAGAGGGGCTTTGTGCTGGATTCCAAAGCTGCTGCTGGCAGCAAAGTGTCTGTCTGATGGACTTTGGGCAAACCCAAACTGAATATCATCTAGAAATATATGCAATAGAGACAATTCCTTAGAACATTAAAAACCATAATCTCTTAAAAATTAAAGCAATTACTTTCCATGGCATATATTCTAGTCACAAAAGACACACATTAACCAAATTACTATTACCTCATTTGTTTCAGTTACAAGAGATAGAAATACATCACATCCATACTAAGCTATGTCAAATGCTTCACCAAAGCTGAAACAGAGCCATGGAGGTTGATGACTTTGACTTCAGCAAGGTGTTTGGCACTGTCCCAGAACATCCTGAACTCACAGACACTCCACAAACACCCAGCAGACTCACTGCTGTCACTGGGTATTTCTGAGTACTTGATTTACTCTGCCATCCCTGCACATCACTGACCAAAGACTTTGATAACTTTTCCAAGAATAAACAATTTTCCTTCTCATTTTAAGTAATTAAAATTATTTTGAAACAGGTAACATTATAAGAATAGGTTTTATCGCTGCCTGCTATTGGGAAATCTCGTAATTTAGTTTTAAGAGTTGTTTCTCTGTCAGTCTATAACATCCAACATGGGATTACCTGGTTTTATTTTGCAAAGCTTCATAGTTGGTTCCCCCCAATTACAGGGCAGAGCCTTTAATAACATAAGGCTGACAAAGACAGGGACTGAGAATGTGTGAGAGAGTAAGATTATTTTACCCCAAGTTACCATACAAAATTATAATAGAACTACAGCTATTTTGCTACAAAAACATAGAGGTGACAAGTTAATTATCAGAAAGAACTAAACATGTATGAGAGAGCACTCGGCTTCACAAACATAAAGGAATGACTAACATATTCCATTATGCAAATTAACTCAAAGATATTTTACAACTGATCAGCTAGAAGGGACATAATGATTTATAATTCAAATAACTGAGCTTTGAAATCAAATTGGACTAATATATTTCAAAATATGCAAGCCTGGAATAATTGTGAAAGTAATGGAAACGCTGATACCATCTCCAATCATTTGTTGCCTTTGTTGATACCTTCTTATGGCTTTTCTTCTTTTCTTTCCTGTTATGTAGTGCAGTTGCTGAAATGATGGTTTGCTTCTAATACTACATTATCCTTTAGAAAAAGATTACAATACACATTAAAAAAAAAGAAAAACACTAATTTCTGAGATTGTGTAAAAGCTGATTGGTGTACAGGAAAGTACTGAAATGAAATAAATTATTATTTTAACATTTCAGGCGAGCCCCAATTTAATCTATTCCAAATACTGAAAATTGATCCACTGGATCTAGCATCTTAACAATACACTATTTCTTTCAGAGCAATATATACTTAAAGCCTTTGAAAAAACCCCAGATATAATGTGAAAAGGCCAAAGTTTGCAATGCCAGGAAGTAGTTATAAACTACTTCATATGTTGGAAATAAAAAGTACTTCAATATTATTATTTTAAAAAACCCTATTGGTAGAGTTTTTAATAGGAAAAAAATACATATCTTTAAAAGCCAAAATGACCAGTGAAATTAGGTTGTACATCATTTTCTGGGAAAAAGGAAAAACAGCCTCGACAGGTGTAATTTATCATTTTTCTGATTTAATACCAAAGAAATATATTAAAATAATAAAAAGAATCCTGAAATCCTCAAAATTTGTAGTGATAAATAGCCCTCCCTATCTTTATTGCATTATGCCTACTAACAGAAATATTGCATGGTGGATTTTGCCAGACAAGGACGATTATTTTCCAATAAAAAGTTGCATATTAAATTCCAGCACAAAAGTGGGTGTCTAATACTTTTGAAATCTTTTATGGTTTGCCAGGGAACACAATTTCAAACTTAACTAATACAAGCTCAGAGTGAAGTGAAGCAGTATTCAAGCTGCCTGGGCACAACCCCACCCCTGCAAGCAGCAGAGCCACTATTCTCAGAGTTCCTCTTGGAACCATTCTAATGGAACCCATTTGGGGTATTTGTTTTTTCAGCTGATCTCTCTTTTTGCTGGTCTTTCAACACTTTACACTGCTGGTAAAGAAGTCTATTTATTTAAAAGAAGAGGACAATGCTGCTGGACATGCTGAGCACACAGAGGGGTCTGAAACCACTCTGCCAACAGTTAGCAAGTTTCTGAAAAGAAAAACCCCACAGCTTCATCATAACGCTAATCTTCAAGAGAACCTAGGGTATTAAATATGCAGTTTTTCATCCTTTCTAGGTCCTGATATTACTACATCTATTTCACAAGCAGAAACTCATTTATTGCAAATATGTGAGACATCTGAAAGCTATCCGGACTTTTCAGCCTTGGAAAGTATTATTTGCACCAATATTGTATCTAGATCCTAATTTTGGGGAGCTCCTGTGAGAATACATTCCTTTTCAAGCTGTTGTCAAGAAGACAGCTGAGTGCTTGCTGGCTTTAGCAGCAATGCGAGGTGATTCTGTCAACAAACTTGGGAATAACCAGGCAAGCACTCACAGCCAGAGGCCCTGTGCTACATTTCATGGGGATTCCGAAAGTGTTCCGAATCCTACAGAAGCAATAAGTATCCAATAGAAAGGAGAAGAGAGCTCATTAGTTCCTTCATAAATCTTGTTAATGAAATAAATGTCTCTCATTCTGGTTTTGTTGAATTCCTTAGCAATGTTTCGAGTTCTTTCCAGTCTGATTTCTGTGATGCCATGAGAAAATAAACACATGCATATTTAAAATATCAAGTTAGCTGCTTAATGGTATTTCAAGTCAGCATATAGAAGTACACCTTGTACGGTTTTCATTAAACAAAATTCACTTATGGAATGTGAAAACCTGCACTGCACTCATCTTTCAACCCAAGGAAATATATCAAAATTATTCTCACAGTATTAGAGTTCTATGGAGAAATAAAATGATACCAATTGTCATACTCCAGGTACCTTCCCTTCTGTTTGTGTAACAACCCCCTCTAGAAAATTACTGAAAAGTTGCTTTTGTGAGCCCTGGTAGTTTATTATCTGTCAAATACCTTTAAATATTCTGCCATATCAAACACTGATACTAGGGGTTGACTTTTCTCTATCTTCTTCTTTGACTGACTGAACATTCCAAGAACAAACATTCTTCTGCAGCTTATGGTAAGTGAATATTAATTAGATTAAGCTACAAAAGGTTCCAACAGAGAGTATGTTAGCATCATGACTGGGTAAGAATTTCACAAAAATATCTGAACCCAAACGAAAATCCACATGAAAAGTCATGGCTGTTTTAAAAGCAACACATTGAGGAACCCCGAATCAGGCAATGACAAAACATATTAAGAGTCTTTAGGTGAAACCCTGCAGCTCCATTGCCTTCTGCAGATTAAGGGTGAGAGGTGGGGCAGAGGCAGGACCCCGCACAGCTGCAGTGCTGTGCAAGTCAGTGCAAAGCCCCAGGGACCCGGGATAGAACATCCTGTGCTCACATGCTCCAGACAACAGGAGGTAAAGAGGTGGCATTGGCCTTGGAATGAAAGGCGTAAACTGACACCAGTGAAGTGTAGGAATGTAACTTCTCAGGTGAGATAATAGAAACCCAGAGCAGTCAGGCTGGGAGGGCCTGCAGGGACTCGCTCACCTGGTGCCACCTCCCTGCTGCAGCAGGGCCATCCCAGAGCTCAGGGCACAGCAGTGTGTGCACACAGCTCTGCAATATCCCCAGGCAGGACACTCCACAGCCTCTCTGCACAATCTGCTCTGGGTTTAGGCGCTGCACAGCAGAGTTTTGCCTCATGGCCTGGTGTAACTTATAGGAATTAGTTTGTGTCTATTGCTTCTTGTCCTGTTTTTGGCACCAGCGAGCAGAGCCTGGTCCATTCTCTGACCCTGCATTTGGATACCAGTCTGTTCAAATAAAAAGGGGCCATGATTTCCTGGCTTGGGAGCCCTGGCACCTATTCCATGACATCAAACCCACAGAATCACAGAATCAGCTGAGTTGGAAGGGACCACAAGGATCATTGAGTCAGCTCTCAAGCCTGCACAGAACATCCCCAAAAGTCACATCATGTGACCGAGAGCACTGTCCAAACACTCCTTGAACTCTGCCAGGGTGGTGCAATGCACACTGCCCTGGGAGCCGGGTGTGCACCAAGGTGTCAGTGAAATGAGTTAGGCCAGCTTTGTCCAGCTCAGTTCCCCTGGCTGTGGAATGTGCACAATGATTCTCACTTTCAGTTGTCATCCCCTGATGACAGACCATGATGTAAGAGATATCATCAACACAAGCTATTTATACTGTGATGCGGTAGGATTTCAGTTTTGAGAATAGAGAAGACATTTAACACCACTTCTTCAAATCAGCACTGATTATTGATTTTTACATATTCACAGGCTAGGGAATGTATACAACACATAAACTATTTTTTTAAGAAGTTATAAACTCAATAATACAGTTTAAAGCATCCAAATGTTTAGTATTATTTGCTCAGGAAAAGGCACATAAAAATGCAATTACCAAAGCAATTCCTCAATTGAAATTTACAGACAGACAACGATTTACTTTATAAAATCTCTATGAAGAGCCATATGGGTTCAGATTGCCTTAAAGAAATAGCCCATTCTAAGAAGTCCATAATTCACAGTTTATCTCTGCTATGGGGAGTTCTGGAGATGTTTATAGTTGCACTAAATCCTTAACAAGTATATACCATACAAAGCAAAAGAAAGGAATTTGAACTACCCAGATTTGACACCAATATCAAAATCATAAAAAGGCTGTTTTGCAAAAGAGCAAAATCTTTATCCTTCAGTTACAAGATACCTGAAGAAAAACAAGAAGCCACAGTGACAGCTTGAAGAAAAAAATTAAAAATGGGTAAGGAAGTCTCTTCATCCAGCATTCAGAGTACTTTTGTTCTACATCTTTTCTTTCAGTTAGGGTTGTATTTGGATGCTGAAAGATGGAGCAATAATATAAAAGCTGGAAAGTACTCATGAGTGAACAGAGGCAATCACAGCAATTCCCATTTCTGTTTCTGCCTTGCCAGTATCAGGCAAGATGAAACACATATAAAATATAGTATTTCAAGAAACATTCACAAAACTTTATAAGTATCTGAGAAAACTTCTACAGATATAGAGAGGAATCTCATAATACAAAAAGCAGTTTTCTAATATGTAAGGAAGAGAAGCAAGGAATGAAAGAGCAGAAAAATGTATAGATCTCAGAGAAATTGTGGCAAGACGATTTCTTAAATCTCTTAAATCCAAGGGCCAGGGTCACTGTATCTTTGTTACTCAAGCGATTTAGTGATTTAAAAGATGAACTAAATGTAACAGAGCCTAAGGAAACAACCATGAAGTTTCAGATGAGTCATCCTCTTTCCAGGAGGCCCTGAACTCCTTTTCTGAAAGGTAATGGCAGGTTCACCATCACAATGCAAAGGAATTCCAGGAACAGAGGAATTCCTGCATACACACTGGTTGCTGGACCTCCCATGCACAGGGGAGCTGGGAACATGCCAAGGAAGCAGTTGCAAGAGATAAGATGCTACCAGCCAGAGGAGGTGATAACCGCCACAAAGCACCAAATGTGAGTGAGGTGGTTGTTTTGGGGGTTTGTTTACTTGTTAAATCATTAAAGGAGAGAGTGACAGCCTTTTAAGCTTACCTAAGAGTTACATGAATTGAGAATGTAAATTTATGAACAGTCTTGGTCACAAAGTAAGGATATTATGAATGTAGTTGCCTTACAGAAGTCATAAAAATGGAAAAAAATCCTACATTTTAAACAAAACTTCCGAAGTTGCTTAAGGATGTGCTATCCCATTCCCATTACAGTGCAAGAAAAATGGGTCTCCAAGACCCCTGAAAAGACTTTGAAAATCTGTTCCTTATGTGGTGCTGAACTTTCAGTAAAAACACAGAGAGCAATTTGTTGGCAAGAAAGCTCTGTAGAGTCAGGTTTTAATTATTTCTGACAGATTATCATGACTTACCCTGAAAGCTCTCAGTGGCTCAGAGAGCAATGGGATATATGCTTTTCATTAGAGCTGGACAAAGGTGAATAGTTAAAAACTGCACATTCTATAATGAGTAAAAGTACTGAGTTTTTGTTCGCTATGATTCAAGGAGCCATTTCACTGTGAGTGTTCCAAAAAATATTCAGAGATCCACACTGAAAAGTTGTCACATGGAAAATCCCACAGATATGTGGGTTCACCACAGTGACATCCAACACTAATGTTTGGACATGCACCTCTTATTTAAGTTTCACTTATTTTATTCTGACCAAAACCATTAAATACTTAGGAAAATACTAATTTACAGTGGTTGTGCAAACACAACTCTATCCAGTCAAAACATGCAACTTGCTAAATGATGTTATTCCTTCAGCTGGCAAACATAACAGAGAATTCCTCGCAATGGTAGCAACAAGTAGCAAGAGAAGCAAACTGATGCATCTGATATCCAAAGAAGAGTCCTCTGCCTCCTTTTTCCTCAGCTATTCAAGATTCACTGCAGTTTGAAATAACCAAACACAGCCCAGCCATCACACTTCATGGCATGGGCTGACTCCAGAAACTCCTCAGTAACACCATCAGTATTTTTCCATCTATCACCCTCCATTTACCTGTCTTCAAAGACTTCACCACATAAATATCAAGGTTCGATGGGTACTGTTGTTATCCTAAGGCAAGATATAACACTCAGCTTCTGGTTTGAGGAAGTAAAGCATTTATGCCTTGTATTCCACAGAAATTTAAGTCATAGCAGAAAATGACCTTGTTTTAATTGCTACTATTTCTCAAGGTTGGCTGCCATGGCAGCAAAGACAAGTCCTGTTCAGTACTGTCCCAGCAGGTCATAGACAGCCTGGTGACACCAGCAGAGAGCTTTGTCCAACAGGCCAAAGTCTACTGGAAGTGTGCAAAAGTCCTGCAAGTCAGATTCAGAGGACAGGAAGCAAATGACCGGATGCAGGATCTCCCTCACTGCAGAATGAAGAGGAGAGGTGAGACAGTTTCTTTCTCCAGGCGCACATGGACCTCATTGACTCCTGGGGACTCACAGATTTTTGAGTGTATATTCACAGTTTTTCAGAGGGATCATTTTGTTTTGCTTCAAGAGCAAAATGGATTTTAGATGAAACTCTTTTTGTGTCAGGAGAAACTAGTAAATATCATGAAGGCCATACGTAATAAAAACCAAAATCGTGGTAATTTTGCTGGCAGCCAAGGAGAGCTGCTGCAGCAGAGGCATGAGAAATAGTATGTTCTCCAGAGTAATTGTCTAGGAATATTTTTAAGAGAGAGTAATGCAGCACTTCTCTGCCAAAATAACACACCATGTTATTCTGCAAATGCCAGCGATGTGAAGACAGGTGACGATAATGCCTCTTGTCTCCTTTAGTATGAGACCTGAGAATCCTCTTCTGTGAACCTGTATTTTTAAGATAGCAAAATTTGCCAGATGAACAAAAATCAATCCAAAAAAACCTTCCCAAAACAAAAGAAGATTACTTTACTTTGGTCAGTTCTCCTCTTTGAATTGCCATGAATCTTTACACGGAATTCCACACTCAAGGCTACAGGAAGGAGAAGTGAGGGATGGGGGCTGTTTTTGCCAGCCTGTCACTGAACGAGAGCCTGGGATATCTCAGCTCTACCCCTCATAAGCCATTTTGAGAGGGGATACAGGAAGGACTGAGCTGCAACTTTTCACTTGCAGTAACTTCAGAAAATAAGATTTGGGTCCTTTAGGAAATGGTTATTCCTTACTTCAAATAGTTCAAATTAACAGAAAACAGTTTTCTAGCAAAGAGCAAATTTAACAGCATGTTAAAGACAAAACAAACAACATACACAATAGAACCCAAGCACAAACTTACATTTTGTCATAAATGCTTCCAGAACATTGTTGTCACCTGTTATTCCCAAGACTTTAGACATCTGGGCATACAGCTGGAAATAAACATTTCAACAGTAACATACGATGGATATTAACTACATTCAACATTTTCTGTTATTCTAAAACCTTCTCCAATTTGATTTTGCAGGAGGAAAGCACAGGCATAAGTGCCTGTCCATCCAACCTATGACCTTACAAGCTGAAGCACTCATATGAGATGTCTTATCCACTCTCTGACAGTGTCCCATGATGAGGGGACTGAGGCTTCTTCTTGCCCTTACAAACTTTTCTTCCAACAAAGGAGAGCAAATTTTCACATTAACCTCACTTTCTTGTTCTCAGAACAATACAGTCTCTATTCAAAAACCTAGTTTATTATAGAAAATTACAAAAAGATGGAGAAAACATCTTTTTATTAGTCTGTCCTCAGTGGGATGTGATTCAATGCTGTCTTTGAGCTTACAAGTTCTTGCACTGCTGGTCATAAAATCAGGTAAATTTGGTATTCTTCAGACATTGTTTTGTTTTCTTGAATGGAGAACAAAGGCTTAGGCAGCCCAATAGCTTGCAGCTGTGTACATGTCCCTTTATTTCCAGTCCATAACATTTATTTTGAGGTGGGTGTCCCAGCACCCTGGCTGCCAGACCCAGCTGTGCGTAACGTGCAGCTGCAAACGCACAGGACACAGCAATTATATTTTTTCCTTTCTGTGTAATATTCACAAAGTTTTCCGGTGGTTTTAGTATCCTGACATTTAGTTCAGATAAAAACATTTTGTAGAGTTAAATCAACTCCAGAGACAGAAAGACAAAGATAGTGTAAAGCTGCTGTCCAAACCTGTGCCAGCCCCTCCCCACACTGAGGAGCTGTGCTTTGCTCGGTAAAACGCACAGCCAGCACTCAGGGCTGTCACTGCAGCCATTCCAGCCCCTGGGGACGCTGGCCCGGACATCCCGGGCTGCATGGCATCATGTCTTGCGATGGGATCACGGGAAGCAGCAGTGAGATGTGCAGGGAGAGAGTCCCAGCACAGCCTGGCCGCCGCTCCCAGCGGTGAAAGCCTGGTGCCATCTGCTGCCTGAATCCCTCCTCTGACATCCCCGTCCCCATCCCCGTATCCCCATGTCCCTATTCCTGTCCGCATCCCCATCCCCGTGTCCCCATCCCCGTCCCCATCCCTGCCCCAGGCTCGGGACCTGTGCCACTGCACCAACACCTGCCCTCACCAGCCTCCCTCTGACAGTGATGTAATTCTGGGACTTGGTTTAAAAACCAAAGCACAAATGTTCCACCTCTGAGGCAATTAATAATAACAATAAAAACAATAATAACAATTGTATTTTCACATCCCAAAGACTTTAAATTCCAGCTTAATAAAGGCATGAGTATGTAAACTTGCAGCTCTAGCTAGAAATTGTACCAAAATCAAAGGTAACTTTATTTGTAAGCTAATATATCCTTTTATAATTGTGTGAATGTAGGTTTTGGTGACAAAATCAGTACTGAAAGGACAATCAAAATATGAAAAATAGTACTATATAATACAATCTTTAAATGTTGCAAAATACTAGGTTCACACTGTAAATGTAAAGTTATTGCTTATAGCAATTAGGATAGCAAAAACAATATATTGAAATGTAAAAATAACACCTTCCAATTAAAAAAAAAATCCACTCCATAAACAATGCACGGTTGAAATGCTACAGCAGCTGCAATTTTAGCAATGTTTAGGAATTTTTGTGTTCAGTATCATGACTAGAAAAAAAGTGGTAGCAAGAAATGCAGAGGCATCATATCTCCCCTTGTGTGTTTCGAGCCTACTTTCCTGCTGCGGGAGCCAGCCCGGCTCATTGTGCTCCGCTGTCAAACTAGGCTCTCCCCACATCAGAGTTTAACAAATAAAATACTAAAACAGCAGTTAGTGTTGACAAAGAGCAGTGCTTTAATCCACAATTATCCTTGTAACTCTTACTACCCCTTTTATCATCCATTAGCTTTGATTCCCATTATCCCATCAAGAACTGTGTCAACGCTTTTGTCCCTGGGGATTTCCCACACTACTAGGATCTGACAGACAAGCCTGAGTGCTAAGCAGGATCATTACCTCTTAAATCCACTTATCTGATCCACTGAATAGCAAATTGAAAAGCTCATTAACAGCAACAATCTGATTTGTTTTCACGTGTGACAGGGTCATTCCAAGTCAGCACGAATAAAGCACTCGCAATAAAAACTACCCCATCTATAGCGCAGCAAATTGTAAGCAAAAATAAATACGGTATTTAAAACAACTTCTTCAAAATAATTTTCAAAACCCACACATGCTCTTAGCATATAAAAATATAAAAGTAATCCCCCCCGTCCTCAAGCAACGTAACGCCCCTGGACTTCTAGGCGCTATGAAAAATTAATGATAAAGCATTTTGGACGTATAATAATAAAATACACTTCAACAACAAAGGCTGTGCTACATATTCAAAAGGCGGAGAGAAACACTGCTGAAAGGGGTGGGGAAAAGCTGTGGAGGTGATCTCATCTTCTGCTTAGGTCCTACAGGGAGCCCCGGGGGTAAGGGCAGCAAAGGCTGCGGCACTCGGAGCCATACACCCCGGAGCTCCTCCCTTCACCCCTCCCAGTCCCGCTCCCAGCAAGGAGCACAAGGCTGACACTCCTACTCCCCTCAGACGCTGCCAGCAAGGAGCAGGGAATTAAGTTCCAGTAGGAAACCCTTGGGTCAAGACTCCTGGAAAACAGTGACACAAGGAATCCCAGATCCTTATAACTCCAAGATTAACAACTTCAAAAGAAAATTCCATGTCAATCCAGTGCTGTGCGACTAAAACATGGATGGCCAGCAATGTCAGCTAACAGGAGAACACCATCCCCAGCTCACGTTTACATACCTGTGACGGTGAGGGAAACATCCACACAAGTGGCAATGTTAGACTATGATGTTCCAGGAGCCCCACAGCTCCAGGAATCCGCCCAGGGTCTTTGATGCAAGCTGGAGCTGGTGGCACCACTGCCCTCAATCTCCAGTGTCACTGCTGTGGTCAGAGGTGACACGAGTGGCCATGGCAGCAAAGAGAAAGAACAGACCAGCAAAACACCTTCAATACTGATCAGTAACAATTTCAAACATACTGAAGCAAGTGTGAAAGCAAAGGATTCAGAGATCCTGCTTTTTTCTGTTTGTACTGTTATAACCACCTTGGTGGCATCAGGACCCTGAAGGAAGACAGCTGATTCACAAGCTCTGGTACCAGGGAATTTTCTAATTATCCAGGAAATTTTATAGAATCACAGAAAGATTAGGTTTGGAAATTGACTTTAAAGCCCATCCAGTCCCACCTCTGCCATGGACAGAGACACCTTCCACTGTCCCAGGCTGCTCCAAGCACCATCCAGACTGGCCTTGGACACTTCCAGGGATCCAGGGGCATCCACAACTGCTCTGGGCTATCAGCTGTTCAAGTTACATAAGCATACACTTCCCAACTCCTGGAACTGTCCCAAAAAGACAAGAAAATAAAACTGTAGAAGCAATGTTCTAAGAAGCAAAATACTTGCATGTAAATATAGACCAAGAAAACAGAAATAATTCAATAATCACACCAAAACTTTACTTTCTTGTCTTGCCTACTCTTTGGCCTTAGATATGTTTAACTTTGCTTTGCCTTTGGAGGTCTTCTCTTTTTGCCACTATTATTATAACTCTGAAGAAGCTAATTATATCAATTCTTAAATGAGAAGCAGATTACAGAACTGGGAAGCTCAGAATATGAGTTCCTAAAGGTTGTATGGCTATGTAATGACAGTCACAGAAATTCAATAACAGCACTGTATGGAATGTACTCAAACACACCCCATGAAACAAATTAAAACGGAACAATGAATCTCTCACACTGTGCAAATAAGAAAACACAAGAAAATGTTAGTTTCTACAGTTTTAATAAGGGTTATTATAATGAATTAAGATTCTGGATAATGAATCTCCAGAAAATTACACGAAAGTTATTACCCGTAGGCACAGCGTAAATGCTGAAGATATTATAACTTCCTTGAAGCTCTCCAGGCCTCGCTGCAGAGAACTATCACGGCAACATTAAAGCATTTTGTCATGAGCAGTGAGGGCAAAAGCAGACCTGCACCACATTTACCTCAGCCTGGCAGAGTTGAAGCACACAGAGCACATGGAGGGGAGCCTGTCTGTCCCTGTGGTGTTTTTGAGAATCCAAACAAAGCAGGGGCAACTGCCACAGGATTCTACACCCACCTCCCTGACCAACACCCCTGGACAGTACCCACCAAACCTCCACACTAACTAAAAGTGGCATTCTTGGTATTGAGTGCCAGGACACATTTTGTAATTTCCCCTACTTTTTAAATCACTCTCAGGTATTTGAATTTTCAGCACTTAAAAGCTCCATTATAACACAGCAGAAATCCAGTTCTGCATCCTAAAGACAGCTTCAGGAAATGGGAACTGAATCCCCTAATTGGACTACCAGGGTGCCAGATCATTCATTTTTATCCCCTGATCAAGCTGAGGGCTTCAAAAGCTCTGGCTTCTATCTCCTCTCCTTAGCAGAGGAAAACCTTGGTCACTTCAACTTCCAACCAGCTGTCTTAAAAACATAACATCTCAAAATACTATTAGCTCAGAGCCTAAACCAAGTGAATGAGCTAATATGTTGGATTAAACTCTCTAATGTATAGAAACACTCTTACCAGGCTGTAAGGAAATGCCTCAGTTAGTTCAGACAGGATCTCTGAAGACTCAGGTGGGCTTTCAGCTGCTTTGTACATAGGCTCCTCTCCCACTCACTACTACCTGTGTTTGTAACAACCAGAGCACCCACACCAATTACATAAATGATATAGACTATTTATTGTCTTACCTCTAAACCTAGCTTAAAATACTGCATGAAGTTGTCCTCAACTGCAAGAGACCTACTACAACATAACATTTAAAAATTAGGAGACTATTATTATAACCAAGTATTCTGTTTTAGGGGAAAGGGTAAATGTGCGGTGTGGCTCATCATTATGGATGTTTTTTTCCCTCCTAGTCTGTTGATATACTCTGCCACCACAAGCTCAGACAGTAAGAGGTATTAACAGTTCCCACAAAGGCAGGTTTCCAGGCCCTGTTCCCCAGTCCTTCCCTGTTAGTTGGAGGATTCAGAGGAGTCTGGGGTGCCAGAGTGATTAACTCCCTGCTTCTTGCTCTATAAAATGCCCATACTGTGCCAGCAATAAACCTTCTCTTACATTGAAATGGATCTCTTTCAATTACTATCTCTCAGCTTTTATTTACTTATTTATTCCTTTATCCTTTTCTTAATCCATATTTTCTGAAAATCTTGAAAGAAAGATGTACAATTCTGCTGAACTTATACAGGAGACCTACTAAGAACGAACTGCTCTTGTTACTGATACAGCCTGAGAAGCACTCTTTGTGAAAGAAGAAGAAAAATGAAATGGGTTTATTTGCTAGATTTTCAGTTAGCCATTAGTTAAAAGGATGCTTAGCTCAAATAGTCTTGTTTAGACTTTCATTTTTCTTAAGCACTGTTAGAGAGTTTTAATTCCACTGTCTCTTGTGTTTCCCTTCAAGGCTTAAAGAACAGATATTATAGCGAAAACAGAAATACTATTAACAGCTGTTACTTTTTGAACATCTTCCAGAAGATTTTTAGCTTTTGAAGCACAGTTCTGGGCTGCACTTTCCATCAGAGCTATACATTGCACTGCAGAAATTCAAGCCATGTATGCGAAGACTTGCTTAACAATAAAACAAAATGCTGGTTTAGAATTCTTGTTGATGGAAATGAAACAGTACTATGCAGTTACAAGAGTATATTTGTGCCAGTCAGAACACTCCAAAAGATCCAGAATTACAAGTACTTGAACAGCAGTAATCCCCACTCTGACTTGACCCTGTAACTATTCAAGTGTGCAGCTAAATTTTATTCGGATGCGGAATTGTACCAAAATGAGTGGCCCCCTCAGCACACTTATGTGCAATAAATACCAATGCTCAAGAAACTGACATCACTTTGGCACTTAAAAACGAGGAATAAAAACCAGAGCTACTTAGTATAGCTCTAAAAATCTTTATATCCAAAACTATTGCACTGTACTAAGTAACAGCACTGCAGGTGTTCTGCATCTCCAGATCAAGCCTTAATCATATGAAATTTAGCAGGATCACGTCTTCTGTAGAGATTTTGCACCAGGGTTGTATGTGACACTGCTTTTGCACATTTATCCCAGGGCATAAGGAGAGGCATTGTAGCCACCACAGCTAATACCAGCTATTTGAACAACCCTCTTTGGCAAGCCAGAAATAAGATAATTGTTCAACACAGGCCAGCTCTGAAATACTGGCAGCATTGCCTCTAATTATAGACATCTGTCATTGCTAGCCACTCAGTAGTAACCCTGACATCAATATACAACTATAACACCACACTGCCTGCAGGCACAGCAATGGGAGCCAGATCCGAGAGGCGGGCAATCATCTGCCTCGGCCAAACTATCTGTCAAGGGCTCCTAGCCACAAATAGCTCTTATATTTTGTATCCTTAGGATAATATGTTGATTTATTTTAGATCCTCTAATATTTACAGTCCAGGCCATCTACTAAAATACAGGAACAAACCTGATAGCTGATGGAGGCAGTTACTGCTCAAAACCACCACAGAAGGCCATAGCTCATGGCGCCTGTGCCAACACAGTGGCTGTTGGAAGAGGCACCTGTGTCCAAACTCCCCTCCCCAAAACCACACCTGCGCATTTCTGGCTGCAGGGCTGCAGGGTATGGCTATGCCCTCATCAGCTCACATTTTACCTACCAACGTGAAAGAATATTTTCAGTCTGAATCTGGAGAATATCTGTGCCAAAGTGAGCACAGTGAGTTCCAGTATCCCAGAGTTCCCCATGTCAGTACAGAAGAGAGAAGCTCTGCAGAATTATCTTCAAAACATGCAATTTTGAAACAGAAATTGCATTAATGCTATAAAGTATGGTTACAGATTACATACTTCACCACCGCTTAAAGGCAAGCCAACATATGCTGCTAACCAAGAAATACAGTTCCTTGAAATGTACAGGTAAACATGGATAATTCTTTTTTAATTCCAGGGTGAAAATCATGCTGAAAGCCTCAGTCTTCTTTTTTTTTTTTTTTTGCCTTCATTTGAAAATCCATCTCAGAAAGGGGCAAAAAAGATTGTAAGTTTAAACTAAGTAGGAATTAACTTCCTTACGATTATCTTAATTTGTTTTTAACAAAAACCAAGATTTCTTAGTATGATTCACAACAGCCTGAGCTGAAGAGAAACTATTAATTATTCGATAGACAGTTAGCTTTCAAGTGAGCTGCATTTTAAAAACCTCCTTTAAAATAAAATTGCTAAATGCCTTACAGTGCTGTAATGTGAGACAGGTTCAAATCTTATTACTTCACTGAAATTAAAACCTAAGTTTTAATACTGTTCAAGTCGAACAATGATTCCACACTTTATTGCTTTTGAAATCCCTTGATGATCATAGGAAAAAATGCCCTCGAGAAAAAGAGACTCTGTTTTCGATAAACAGAAAATACAGTTTGCACTCTTAGCCTCTTTGTCATCACAAAAAAGGATTTAATGCCAATTCTTTTAAAAAAAGACTTTTTTCACAAAATGTGCACCTTGTGTGCCATTTGTAAAATAAGCTCACTTTCTTTTATTTATTACTGCAACGCGGCAAGGCAATAAAGCAGCTACTGATAGCTAATAAATTACATGCCTTTTAAAACAATTCTCCAGCTACAAAAACTTGTAACTACAAAGGCTTACATTTACATGGTACATCGTGTGAAGTGTCTACATTTATGTTCTACTTAACCACATAAATAAAATCTGACCCTTTATTAAACAGACAAGCACGAACAAGGGGCTCCACATAAGATTAAACAAAAGGTAGCTTTTTAAGGCTTTCCTACAGATTTACGTAACTAAACATAAAATTTGCACCAGCAGTTCAGGTGAAAGTATTTTTTAAATAAATTACATTTTTAATTAATGCCCTTCAAGACACCTTCAGGAAAAAAAAGGTGAGCACCATTTTTCAATTACAACATGATAACACTGATTTACATCTGAATCTAAAAATTAAATAAGGTTTTCAATAATAATTGCAACATATTACTGTAATATAAAACAATAATTCTCCAGCAAATACCATGCAAACCACGATTTGTATTTTTAATTAAACAAAGTATCAGAGCTTTGGGAAAGCATTTCTTTGTTAAAACAGATTTAAAACAAAAAAATCCTGCAGTTTTATTTCATCATGCATCTCTCCAAGAAATGCTTTGAATTAGACATATCTGTTAAGCTCATTGAACTGCTTCTAAATAGTTTTGCTCCATGCCAGCCCAGCTCTCACTGCTGATGGCACAGAGCACTGAGGTGCACTGTCTTTGCCTTTCCAATTGCATTAGTTTTAGGCTGAAGTGCTCAACTACTTTAATAAATTTGTTCCTTATGATTTGATTTTCTCATAAATCATTAGACTAAACATTACATTCCTTTTAATTGTCTCTATATAATCATGCAGCTAAAATTCACATGTGTAGTTGAAACATTATTTTCCCCAATCACAATGATTTTTACAGCTCCTGAAGCTTTGGTTTTGCTTTGCTCATACAACTTTCCCTCTTTAGTTCCAAAATGGCAGTTCTTTAATTGACAATGGAAACAGATCTTAACTCCATACTCGTAAAACCGTTTAAGATGTTGCTGTTCCCTGTTAACACCCCTGACATGTCAGTAAGATATGGCAGGGCCAGGAATTCCTCCCACAACCATTCATCACTCTGAATTGAGATGCTGTGGGGCACATCTCTCACTCTGGCCAAGCACTCCTTGATGCCAAATGAGATGGGAAATAGTTTTCAGACACTTTTCGGCTCCTTTAATCCTAGGTCTACCTTCATAATATGTGTTCTCTTGTATTTTGCCTCAGTGGTTAAAACACCAAGACAAAGACATTCCTAATCTAAAGCAGACAAAAACAAGGTTTAACAAACCAGGTGGACAGGACAACAAACAAAGCAGAGCCTGTGGTTTCCTAATTCAAGTTAGTCTGTCTCCTTGTGGGGATGAAATATTGGTGCCATTTTAAGATGGTCAAGAACAACGAGTGAATGAAGCCTGATGTGTCTGTACCAGGAGAGTCCTTTGAGGAACAGGAGTCCTCAAAGCATTGCAGAGTGGAAAGAGAATTTAATAGGACCCTTAAAAACTACAGTTTGCTTCAAGAGGAGTTACAGATATTTTTAAATATAAAAATACTGTGATACTCAGAAACTGAAAATTTGTCAACTCTGAATTTCACCCAAGAATTCAAGCTAAAACATAGGACACTGAAATCAAGCAAGAGCTCTGGAAAAAGGAATGATCTGGTCTGACCTAAAAGCATACAAAGTATTTGAGAGGTATAATTTAAAGAGAAAGTTGTCAGTCTTTAACTTTTGCTGAAATTATGCAACTAAAAATATAGCCAAAATTTAACAGAGCATAGTATTGGTCAAGAAAATCCAAACACAAATATGCTGTACGGCAATAGATCCACCTCTGGATCACCAGTAGGGAGCAGAACTATAGTTACATGAGTATTTATCAAAAAGCTTACAAAAGTAATAAAAACTAATTAAACCAAGCAATCAAAATTGTTCAAGAATCTTGATCAGTGATTATTATAGTAACACATAGGGAACTTCAGACTGCAGCCTTTGAGGTTAAAGTCAGAAACAAAGGGATGACACCCTGAAGTTGTGCACAGAAAAACATAGCCTGCCTTGGCTCTGGCGGGAGAAAAACAGACTGTCACCAGGCTAAGACAGAAAAATGCAGGGCAAAGTAAATAAAGGCCCTCTCACCCCACAGCTGAGTGAGGCACACAGCAGTGAACACAGCGACGGGTGGCTGATGCTGAGCAGCCAAACAGGAGCTGCAGGTACCCAGCCTAGTGCCTTTTACACCCCTGGGCTCCCCCAGGACTCACATGGCAGTGAGGCCACAGGGTCTGCAGGTGCACCAGGCCTCCTGTCCTGCCTCTTTTCACAGTCTGACTGACAATAACAGTCTTTAATCATGCACATGGCTCATTTTGCTGACCCCTTTAGCAAACACTATGGTCTTGTCTATGCAAAGATGACAGATACCATCAGACACAGCTGCTCTCAGCTGGAGAATCTGAAGCACCTCAGAAGCCCACTGAGCTGGAAAGGTGCTGCTGACTCACCCTTATGAGCTATTGCAAAACTAAATTTTTAGTTCATATAGTTAAGCACACAAACCGAGATGATCACATTACTGTCTAAATAACAACCTAGATGCTACTGTTGTTCAGCAGAAATTAGTCACTAAAGAAAATGCATCAACTATTAAGTGCTATTAAGAGCTCATTCAAAGAGTCTATTCTATTAATGTTACTTAAATCGTCAAATTCTGTGCACATTCTTATAAAATCTAAAATAAAATTATTTTATATTGACTTACATACTACAGTTTTTATATATCTTGTGATCAGCCACTTTATTGTGTAGATGATATCTATACAAATAATTTCATACTTAAATTGATATAAAACCCTGCTTCAGAAATAAAACTTTTGTTCCCAGAAGACGTCTTTCTCAATAGAGCTACATGCCTCAAGAAACAACTAGTCAGTAGTGAGAATGCTCTGGAGAAATAATATGGAATCTTCCTCATCGCCTTCCTAACTGCAGTTCTTTTGATCCAAATTGATGCCAACTACTAACCAACTCTTCCAACAAAGATGATACAGGTGAAACCTGTGTGAAACACAACACTGAAAAACTTGGGGTATTTTTCCCCTCCTGGCTTCAAGGGTAAGTGGAAGAAGACAGAAAACCGTTTGCCTTCCTGTGATGTTTAACAAAAGTGCATTTAAGTCTGAAAAGCGTACTTCAAAAATATATTCCTGTATGTGAAACAGACGCATACCAGGACATTACTAACATTTTTGATTACTCTATAAGCACACACAAACAAATGTCAGAAAGATCTCTGCATGGTCTAATAAAAATAATTTTGTGAGGAGGTGCATATCTAATGAAATATGAAGCATAGCCCAACTGCTGTTTGTTCTGAAAATTTGATTTAAGGATATGGAAAATGGTTATAGACAAGATAATGGTCTCCACTGCCCCAGCCTGCACACTGCCTGGGTGAGACAGCTTATCACTGCTCCTTACTGTGCAGATGCACAGAGATGCACCAGTTGTTCTGCCTTCTACTAATTCAAATAGGGATGAAAATCACACCCTGCAACACCACACACTGACAAAGCCTAACACAAACCTGAACCAGATACTCTGGAGAAAACGTTTAATTTCATTTTTGTTTTAATGAAAATACACCCTTTTCCTAAGTGGAGAAAGCCTCAAGCCTTCCTAAATTCAAGTACTCCACAGATGAACCCACGTTGTACTGCTTCAAACATTAATGTTGCAACTCTATCATTTTTTGAACACATAAGAAGCTAAGGAAGCCACATGGCTCCTGGGGCATCTCTGGATACTATAAAAAGGAGCATTCAACAATTAACAATGAATTAGCTCGTGACTTTGTTGTGTGAGAGAAACAGGGGTGTGACAGCTTAAGGTCACGTGTGAACAAAAGCAACAGTTGGCTGTGAGGTGTTCCAATTCATCACAAACACATATAAGTCAAGTATGGAAGTCGTTATAAAGTATGTCAGCCATACTCAGAAAATGTTTCTCCTTTCTCTCACCCAACTTCATATTCAGCACTTTCGTCAAAATATATTCAACCAAGAAGACTTTCCATACTATTATTTATTACCATCTTCACTTATCTGTTATCAACTTGAAGACAGCTACAGATATTTCTCCGGGGTGAAAGTGCTGCTATGATGAGCTGTATTCCTAAAGACTGCTGAAGGAAATGCATTAAATGTCTTAATTTAGCTACAGAATTTTAGATTTAAATTGAGAGGGGGATATTTTTCTTTTTTTTTTGGCCCAGAGTAGACAAACACAGACTCTTCTTACCTCATTCACCAAATCTATTCCTAGAGTCATCACTTGTTAAATGAGCCGCCCCGCGTGGATGCCCAGCTCTCCGAAGGCATCCTGCACCCTGCCAGCCACACTTTAGCGCTCGGAATGCCACTAGAGGGCTCACATATTGGTATGAAGTCACACACATTGCTAGGCAGGACTGAAGTTTACGGAATCTGCATTATTCCTTTACTAAAATTCTCTTACAAACAGAAAACATTGTGGCCAAATATCTTATTGGGCTATGGTTTAACTGAAATAAAGATTTAAAATGCTCAACAATTGACTGTGCAGCTGGAGAGCTAAGGTAGCACAGGATTTTCTTTGAACAACAAACATCTGCAGCCCTTGCTCTGTGCACACCAGGGTTCACAATAAATGCAGGTCAGTCAGTGCCATGCTATGCCGTGTCATACCACAGTGGGGTTTTTTTAACTGTAGATTTTACTGGGATGATTATATACAGTAACTGCAGAAATGACAGAGCTGCAGTCTCTGAATGGCTTCATTAAGTGAGAAGCAGGAGAACTGATTCCCTCCCGCTCCACGCTGATCCCTCCGTGCTGTGCCACCAGGAGGTGGAAGGAGGTGGCAGCAAGTCCCGCAGGGGTCAAACCTCAGCTGCCAGGGGCCAGCAGCCAGAGCAACTGCAACACCAGGGCAACTCCAGGACTAACACCAGCCTTCTGCAGAGAGAACAGTAGAGCAGATCTGGCTAAACAAGAATCAACTGCAGGGAAAAGAAATATATTATGTATGCACCAGATACGTACAGCATATTTTTATTCCTGTCCACATTAAGCTGTGCTCCAAGACAGCAAACCCAATGGGAGATAAATATATCCATAAATAATTAAAGAATTAAATGGAGAATATTTTGATGCCAAGTGATAGACTCTAAACATGTTTAATTTTTGAGCTAAGAAAGCAATAGTATTACTATTTTAGGTAAAAAAATTAGTTGACAATGCATTCCATTTGACTTAAAAATCAACTAAATAAAAATTAACACATCCGCATGAGACCAAAATTAACAGTCTATGGCAGACGAATCCTCTATTGCACCTGTCCTCCACTGTGCAAAAGAACATCAGCCTGCCACTGATTATTTCTTTTTGACATGATTTATCACCTACTATTCTTTAAACTTGATAAAGCAAATTAATCTTTGATTGCAGGAGCCACTGGAGGTTGTCATTAGTCATGTAGTTTGGTGAGGCTGCATGTGTTTCATTTACCAGTCACAAAGAAATGAAAGCCCAGCAGCCATCACTGCTTGCTTCAACTGCCTTCCTGACCCACCCAAGAGAAAAGACAACTGAATTCCAGACATGGGATATTAAGCAGCTACTCCAGGACTGAGCCACATAAACAGAACAGAATATTTGCTTTTCCAGAAAGAATGTTGATGCCCTAAAACTGATGTTCTCAGGAAGCAAATAAATTCTAATGAGCAACAACTTGATCTGATTAACATATATTTCAAGCTAGAAGTCTACTGAGTTGTATCAATAATGTGATTTTATGTATTAAAAAATGAAAATTGAACCTTAAATAATTGTGGACTCATCTAGAAGACATATCGGAAAAAATCTCAGCCAGCCTAACAAATGTGCACAAAGTGAAAATCCCTCAAATTTGTGGGCTATGGCTGGGCCATGCCCATCAGCCCCAAGCTCTCCTGCCCAGTATGTTTCAGCTGTCTTTGCCACACCACATTCAATCTCACAGCAGCTTTCTGTGTCCAACTCCCCCTGGGCCCACTGCTCCCCTTAGCTCAAACCCACCATCCCCCTCTTCAACTGCTGAGGGTAGGAGCACCTGAAATAGGGACAAATCTCGTTGATTTTATTGACCATTCTCCACAGCATGGCAGAGAGTCCCTCTGGACCAAGCCCAGCTCCAGGATTCATCTCCTCAGCAGTAGAGGTGGCTGGGACTGGGGGGGCTGGCCACAGGCTGAGCACCCCAAGGGGGCCCAGCCAGCTTTCACAGTGCTCCAAGCCCAAGGAACCACAATGAAACTCTGCACAGCACCTTCCAGGGAGATACTCCCCAGACAGGCCCAGGAGCGGTTCAGGGAAACATATCCAGGAAGAAACAAAAACAGAGAAACTGTTCCAAAGCAAGGTGTGTTTGTAATCTCACTCAAATCCAGCCCCCAGTGACCAGAGAGGCACCCAGGGACACTCGCACAGCATCGCCTCTGACACCACAGGAGTACACAGACACACAGAGACAGCATCCTCACGCTGGGCAGCAACACCTGAAACACTGTCCAACTTTTATTTATACACATTGAACAGAAGCCCCAAACCAGCCCAGGGTCTGTCCCTCAACAGCCCTTCCAGCTGCCATTGTTTATTTATTTATTGGGGACACACAAAAGCTGCTACCATTGAAGCCAATCGGAATTTTGATGTATAAACCCCACACAATTATGGGGCTATGATGTCTGACTTTCTCAATATATTTGTTTAGAAAAAGCAAATTTTATATTTAGAAGTAGTAAATATATTTAGAAATAGCACATCACAGTGTGATGTGCTAGGAATGTCATTGAGCCAGGAAAACAAGAACATCATCAAACAACTCAGGGTGCTCCTACTGTTACCATTACTAGTTGTATCAAAATTAATTATTTCTCCTTGGTGTTGAAGAAATAGCTCAAACTATTTTTCAATGTCTATCTACAGAATGAAAGTTAGATAAAGATTTACAAATTGCTGTGATGTACTTAATTTGATGTGTTAATGTATTTTTGCGTTGTTTCTAAACTGACTAATTTGGAAGTGTTTATATGAATTACATTTCAGAACTAGAGATGCAATTTGTATTCTAGAATTAATAGTAATAAATACAGATAAAAATCCTCAGAAATATCACCACAGGAATGTCTGTAGATATTTTGGAAAGAAGCCTAAAGAGAGTCACTGAACTGTGAATTATGAGTTGTAGTCTTCCATGTATAAATGCATGTTTTAAAAGTGAGAATCTCTACATTCAGTAGATTTTTCCTTAGTTGCATGGATAATTTAATGTTTATTTAACAGAAATAAAAGTACAATAACTTACTATTCATATATAAATACACACTTCTTGTTTAGCTCCATTGAGAAGCTATAAATTTCATCTATTGAACATTAGCTAAAAAATTGCATGTGTTTATCATCTGGATTATTCTCAGATTAAAAGAGATAAATGACAAAACATAATCAGCACCAACTCTGCAACTTAATCATTGCATCTGAGCTATAGGAAACACTTAATTACTCTCATTTACTAGGTGCAATCTAATGAGAAGACATTAGCCAAATGAAAAGAATGCAGTACAAACAAACAAAATAGTTATACCATCATTAAAAAGAAACTCTGACAGTGCAGGTGACAGCGTATGCAGGATAAATTATCATAATGTCCTAAATGCTGAGCTGTCAGCATGCTAATGCCGATCAGATACCCAGGGAACGTCGGCACTGGAGCTGTCAGAACCGGGATCATCAATCACCTCCCTGCACCGCTCTGCTCATTATCCCAGCTTTCCTGGGCTCAGCTCTCAGCACGATGACAGCAGGCAGCGAGGAAACCTCATCTAACACCACCAGAGAGCTGCTTTCAGCACCCCCGGAGCAGAGGGAGAGAGCTCCCGCAGGCGGGCTGCACCCCAAAGCAGCCGACACACACCGCCCACCCGTGCCTCCAGCACCCACCCATGCTCCGGATCTGCTCCTACAGAACCTGCTGAGAGGGCTCCTGGCACATCCAAGCCTCTCTGCCTGCACCAAACTGAACCCAGGGCACTGTCTGCTGTTTACACAGCCACCTATTGCTGTTACAGTCAGTTTATCTGAACATGTTCGTGTCTTGGATTCTTTAAAGGAACACACAGACTCAAAAAAGCCATGCAAGGATAGCCCAGCCAGGCAGACAGGTGTGCCAGGTCTGCCTGTGTCCATCCCTATGTGTTTCCACAGGTGTTTCCTCGCTTGCTTATAAAACATTGCTGTTCTACTACTGGTATTACAGTAATGGAACACTGATGAAGCTCAGTGGAATAATACCTTTGGTTTTCATTTGACCTTTCAGATTGCTCTGCTGAGCACAGTAAACATTCATTAAACTTTGAGAAACTGCAAAGTTTCAGATACCTAGGGCTGGGTCTAGCTGAGAATTCTTCCATACAACATTCATCTTCTCTCACCTTTATTTTGAGAATCAAGGTCTTAAGTGATAGAAATGCTAGAGAAAATGCAGTGAGGTTGGAAGATGAAACTACTTCATCTGTAACAGAGCAACCATAAATCACCCTCAGACCGAAGGAAGAAATTTAAGAGTGTGAAAAACCTGAGAATTAAAGAACTTTTTAGATTCCAAATACAAGAGAAGAGATCCTGTTATTAGGGAATGCAATTTTCCTTAGGCCAATGTGCTTTTCCATTCATCTATCTTAAATATTGTTGCAGAAGCACAATCCAGAAAATACTGCTCAGATACAGAAGCCTAGCTTGCATTTTATGCAATTATACTTTCCCTCTCCTAATTAATATTTGAGAGGGAAAAAATCCCAAACTCACATTAAAGAATCCCATTATCCAAGATTTGGCTTATGTCTGCACAAGCTAAAAAGGAAATTGGAAGGGTTTTGTTTGTATAATTCAGGTATCACCTACATGCAAATGCATTTGAGAGGGATAGTTAACTGCACCTAATACTGTTATTCAAGCAGCTTTTCAGAATCCTTTAGCAAATACATTACAAAGTCATTTGGTCAGAAGAAAGACAGAAGAAGATAGGAAGGAATGGCAGACAAAGAAATTCAACAGCTAGTAAAACATTTTTTAATTGGTTTCAAAGATTCAGAATTGAATTTGGGTGTCTTTTGTTGCCGTTGTAATTGGGGATGGCAATCCTCTGTCAGTGCCTACATACAGCCCTCCAGAATTCCCGTCAGACACATAAAATCCAAACCAACAAATACTGATTCCCTCAGACCTCAGCACATCCCTTTGCTTGCACACAAATCCTGTCCCACCTTGTGCAAACCATTCTGCCCTTCTGAACAACAGAGAAAGAGCTGCACACAGGAGAAACCACTCAGAGTGGGCAGGGAACCCCTGCCCCTCTGAGGATGGAAACAGACAACATTTTAATTTAACTGACTGAAAGCACAGTTAAATAATTTTCTGGTTTGCTTCTTTTTTTCTTTTTTTTTTGAGGCAAAAAAATTGTTACTCTAATTTTATACTTCAGGTGTTTTTCCTGTTCAACATAGGAATCGGCAATTTCTTTAAAGATAATTAAATATAATTTGTTTTCCCAAATCTAACAAGTAAGGATACAGAAAGAAATGTAACATTTTGAATTCGTGTATTATGGATGGACTACTCTTACACAAGGTTCATGCTTTGTGGTTTGTTTTTTTTTTTAAATAAGGCTGTGTTTAAATTTTGGGCTGGCAAAAAAATCAACCCAGTTGTATCAGGCTTCTTCCTTGTCAGGACAATTGGTCTCCTAAATGCCCTTTCCTTGGTTGCTGATGGACAGCCTTAATTAAAAATATGACTGAAATATCTTGCAAGCAGTTAACAAATCCATACTTACAGAAAATGAAGTAAGGAAAAGGATTAAGGGAAGTTTGAGAAAAGATTGCTCATGCATGGACTATAGATACTGTTAGCAAGTAAAGACAGTAATATGTGGAAGACTAAAAGTATGTTACAAGTCTTCTCAAGAAAATAACATTTATTGCCTTTCAAAGGTGACATATTCTAGTAATTCTGTGCTTATTTTCTATGTTTAAGTAAGTTTGAAAATCAAATTTTCAATACTAACATGAGAAAAAAATGAATAAGAATTATTGAAGTGCATACTAAAGATCTATATATTATGGACATGTAATAGGATTTTTTTTCCTCTATCATAAGATATTGCAGGGGTGGACAGATAAATTACTGTCTGTATTTAGAGAATAATAATGAAAAGCTATTCTTAAAGGGAAATCCTTTCAGATTTGTAAAACACAGGCTAACGCAGAATCAAACTTAGAAAAAGCATTGATTGATACCTTCATTCATTTTTATGATGAATTAAGTCATTATGACATTACAGGAAAAACAAATGTAAGAAGTTTGTTTAAAAATACTCTGCATATTCATACAGTACCTTGTAACAATAAAAAGAATTAAATCTAACGAGATTATCATTTGCTTTGTATATAACAGTGAGTAGCTGTAAAGCATCTTCACTGACTAGTATTAAAAAGTTATACATTCAGTTTAGTTGAGAACAGTTGATAGACTCAACAGAACATAATCTCAAATACTGCTTTTAATTCATGATTATGCTTAAAAGTTACTACAAATATATGCACACTGAAGTCCCTGAATTATGTAAAACTAGTTTTCCACAGACTGAAGGGTTAAGCATTTGCAACATAGATTAAAATGATTACATTAAAAACTCAAAACACTGATAAAATTCCCTCATTTTAAAGAGCAGTAATTTCTTTTTAAAAAACATTTCCTACTTCAGTTTTATAACAAAATTACTCACGAGTCTTGCTAATGATAGACAAGGTACTGGCCCATGATCTGTGAGTAATGCACCAAAATAAGGTGCTATTAAATCTATGGACTAGCTATTATTTAGATTTATGATTTAATTAATGGCAACATCTTTTGCTTCTTTCTGAAGAAATGAGCAAATCATAATGTCTTTTTCTTCCTAAGAAGCTCTCCTTGGCAGCCATCAATGGAGTGTGACTGTAATTGATAACCTGAGCTGATTTTACATTCTGTTACAAATCCAGGTTCATAAGGTTAATTACGGCCAGGCCACAGCTCATGGGAACACAAGGCTGCTGTGCCTGCCTGCCGGATGAAGATGTTCAGCGTGATCCCAGCAGCTCCCTGGCACAGGAGGGACTTTCAGCACCGCACATGGCACTGACCCCCACCCTGATACCCACCCTGTCACTGCAGGTGGCACTGACACTCACCCGTGACACTCACCCTGTCACTGCATGTGGCAGTGTCAGAGCTACGGCCCTGCTTGCTCAGAGAACATACTGCTCTGCATGTTCTTTCTGCTGCCTTTTGCTTCACATTATCTATTCTATTAAATCCAGGGATCAATAACTGTGTGTCAATCCAAAAAAAGTAACCGATTAATATCCAACAAAATTACCATGTAGGAAGGATCAACACTTGGTTCCATTTTCAGTCCCCTCTCCTGCAACACTGAATTGAAACATGCAGCAGTCTCGTTAATGATACACAAGCACAAGAGACGGGAATTTTAAAGACATCTGAAAATTACTATAATAAACACAAGGCAAGGGGAGATAAAACAAGCATTACATCATAAATGAGTAATTCAGTAATTTCATCCCAAAAGTGAGTAAAAGTACGACCTTTTTACACGCTGCACACAGAGCTCCACCCCGGCTCCACCCACATTCCATCCCGGCTCCACCCCCACTCAATCCCGGATCCATCCCTGCTGCATCCCCGCAGTCCCGGGGGAGCTCCAAGCCCAGCGCAGTGCAGGGCCTGGCTGCTGCAGCAGGAGCACGAGGAACAACTTTAAATGTTTTTTACCACTCTGTACTCAATATGGGTAATCAACTGAGATAAACTACGGAAAAAATTCCATCAGCTGCTATGTAGTAACTCCAGTTTAATAATCACTGAACACAGTTGTAGCCAAAGTACTGCAGCCTTAAATCAAAGATCACTTTGTATCATGAGATCTTAAGGGACAATTTTGCCTTAAAGCATATGTGGCATGCTTAGATATTAACATAAAACTACAGTCACTACGGTTATTTTTCAATACAAAAGGTTGTCTACAAATCAAAATTAAATCCCCTTCACTTTATTCAGAGTAAATGGCTGCATAAGGATGCAAACAAATTAACTGAAAGCTTGAAAGTCAAGTTTTCAATCACTGTTTAACAGCAACTTTACTATATTTGAATATAATTTACTGTATACTTAGCTGTTTTAAAATGGAATCCAATACTGTATAATAAAACCCCAAATAGCACAACAAGTGATTTATGATGATGCAAATGTACAAATACTTGGGTCTGAATAGTGCTGCTTCTGGATATATTGCTACCTACTGTACCGCCTAACATCTAATAAATCATTCATGAAAAGCCAAAGTACAAAATTTGCTATGCTACTGCTCAAAATCTGCCTGGCTCTGAAGGCCTGCTGACACAAAGACTTTAAGGGAGCTCTTACTCCCAGTTACTAAAAGTTGAGAACTCTCACTTAAATGAAGGTATTTCTATAGACACAGGGAAGGAGATAAAACTGGAAAAGTTCTAAATAGCAGGCTTTACAATTACAGAATAAAACCAGGAGTTCATCAGTTTAAATACTATCAAAAACACATAATTACCCTGCTGACCATCCATTAATTAGCAATGTTATGAAGTTGCACCACACCTCTATGTGTAAAAATATAAACATCTGAAGTATCAGAGAGAGACAGATCTATAACATCATCTGTGTAACAATGATGAAGTGGTCTATGCAGAGTGTTCTATTTGTAGCGGTGATTCATGGTGCTGGGCAAAAAACGCTGACACTCCAAGAAGATATTTTCCCGTAAAAGGTTGAAGTCCTTAAGCAGCAAAAAACACCAACGTCCATCATCTTTAAACTCTATTGATTTCTGGTGAAGATTTAAAAGGCTGTTTACTTATTTCCCATCATTTCTCTCAGAGCTGTAACAATTCTCTTCCCACTGAATAAACCTCTCATGATCCTCTTGATGATTAAGGTCAGACAAAATGTCAAACTCCTAATGCTAAGTGCTTTCACATTAAAAATTAATACCAAATCACCAAGTAAAATCCAAACAAGAAGTCAGACATGTAAACAGAACACAATAAGGGCAATACTGACCATTACAAAAAAGAGCTATAATGCATACATGAAAAAACACTTGGCAACAGGTAAGAGCACACTTTCACTTCTTTAACCCCCTTCCTTATCTCAAGAGTTACTGTACTATGTTTGAGACAATCCTTTTAAAAATTCTTTTTTCATTAAAGCTCGCAGTTATCTCTTCTATATACCCCATCTTTATAACACCCCCAAATGCCATTTACTATATGACTGAAGCATTACAAGTATTGTTTTTTGTTCCATTCTGAACTTCATCCAGGAAGAGCGGATTATTTTTACAGTTGCTGCTGAATACAAAGCCAGTATGCAGGTAACAAAAAGACACCATAATGACCCTCTAAATCGAACTCAAACTTATTGTTAATTATCTATGTAGCATTTTAAACTATTGAATATATACATACATGAACAGAGGAATGCAGAACACAGCCATGAAAGAGGCTTCCCAGGGCTTTTTATCCAGACTACTGCTATTCCAGACAACCAGACCATACATATTAGTTCATTCATAAATTTATCAAGTACAATCTTAAAACTAACTACTTTCTTCAACCTTTTAAACAGTTACTCATATCCTGAGGGAAAGCATGAAACCATCAAGTGTAGAACCAAACCTATGGGGTTTGGAAGCCTGCAAGTAACTATAGAATAAACCACAAAGGTAGACCTCAAATAAAGTACCAAGACAGCCAAGTGTAAACATTGTTTGGTGTAACCAAAATAATTTATTCCTCTAAAGCTTTGGCCCTGTGCTGGTTTGAGATTGATTGACATTTTGTTTGGCAGGAAATAGCAGGTGGTGGGGAGGATGGAAAGGAAGAGCTTGCCCTGGCCCATTTCCCCCCCACCATGTCCTGTGGGGGGTTGGGTCATGCCGGGCTGGACCGGGCTGGGAGAGAGTCCCTCTGGAGGGAACTGTCCCAGCAGGGAGTGAGTGGAACAGAGGGACGGTCTGGCCCCAGCCTGGCAGAGGAGAAGAATTTCCCCCCTCTCTCCCCGGTGTGGAGCTGAGAATGTTGGACTCCCACTCCTGCACACCAGTGTTGAGCCACTCTGATAATAGAGGAGCTACTTGCAGAAGTCCCAGAAAATGAGGTTTTAACTGTTTCTTGCCCAGATGGACCTTTTTAAGGCATGCATCCTGCTCTTCTGAAAGGGGAGCAGCTTGAAGGAGATAAAAGATGGGACCTGAGACCTGATATCAAGGAAAAGACAGGAAAGAATCCAAAGTGGGAAGGGAGAATGAAGGAGTGGGGCGGGTTGGCATGGACTTCTCTTGCAAAGCAATAGAGAATGGACTGGATGCTTCTATAACATGTAGAATGCTTTTTAGGGGGATGTCCTAGTCTTTTGGGGGTGCTGATGAATTTTGACCAGCCCCATGGACAACCAGAGATGGGGAATGCTGGAGCACTGATGTAATGATATCCCCGGCCCCAGGGATGAAAGATAACTGTTCCTTGGGATGAAGATGGAGCCAATGAGGACAGTTTTTGTTTTGGTCTAGGAAAAAGACATTCTTAAACTGCACCTAAAAGCTGATACAGTCCATGGGCCGCTGTGAGAGGACTGTTCCATGGGGGGGCAATGCTTCACAATGGCAAATTCCCGGGCGGGCCATTTGTGAACTGTGCGGCCACAAGAGGACTGGTATTCTTGTGGAGGATCTGTGGCAAGGCAGGAGAGACTCCGCTCTTCCTTGATGGTTTGGGGAAATGATTGTTCAAGGTGTCGATTGACTGAAAATCCTAGGTTTTGTCTTTTCATGTTGTCAGTGGGAGAGTGAACAGCTGGTGGGGTGAGGATGGATGTTTTGAAAATTTCATTCTGGTTTCTGGTTTTTCTTCCTTTTTAGTGTTAGTTAATAAAGTTTATTTTCTATACTTTAAGTTTGGGTGGTTGTGCTGCTTTTTTGGTCCTATCTCAAAATTGAGAAAAATATATTTTCATGGGTGCACTGGCCCTTGGCTGGTGTCAAACCATGACAGGCCCACCTTGCCAATTGACCTAAAAAAGATTGCTCTGGTTTAGAATACGTGAACATAAATGAGTGATTCAGAGGTGCTAGGGTGAGGAAAGGATCTCTTTATACTGCCTGGGTTCTGACTGGCCAGTTTAAGGCCAGCTTCTGTCAGAGCTGTGCCATGTGTACAGAAAGGTCAAAGTTGCTGCACTGGGAGATTCCAGGAGGCACGGCAGGAACGAGGATGGTGATTCTGTAATAGGGTTTAATATCAAGATAGAAATATCAACAAAATGCAGTCAGTTTCCACCACAGATTATTAAAAAACCCACAAAATGCAGTAAAACCAAAGTTGTTACTCTTCTAATGAACAACTATCTGGTTAGCTTTCAAATCAAAACTACTACAAAGTAATTAGCAGCTGTTTGTTGTAGGCAAATGTTGGGGGGTATTTTGGGGGGGGTTGTTGGTTTGTTTGTTTTTTACTTGGTTGGTTTTTGTTGTTGTTGTTTTTTTGATGGGAGTCTTGAGAAGGGTCCAGGAAGGACCTTGACTAAAATACAAAAACAAGTTGTTTGGTTTGTCAAGCAGACAGGATATCAAGGACAAACTGTTAGCCTAGAGAGAACAGAGTATGCAGAGAACCCTTCTGCACTGGTTCCTTGAAACATTCAATGAGAAATTTACCGTTCACATAACATACTCCTTGGGAAGCACAATGAGCAACACAACTCCTTCAAAGTGTGTTTAGAAACCCTGTAGCTGAAACTATCAGAATAAAAATATTAAATAATCATCACTATTTTTGCTATGCATTGCAGTGGAATGTTAATGCAACACCAACATAAAATTTGGTACATGGCTATCTAACAATGTACTGTGTTTGGATACTAATAGAGATTACAAAGATTAGCATGAATCACACCATAGGAATTTGTCAGTCAGTCAGTGAAATGAAACATGTCAGTTCAGAATAACATGACCTCAGTGAAGCACATTATATACATCTCTGCAATATTACAACTTCAAAACTTGATCTGAAAATTGTGCTTACCTTTGCTTTAAGATTAAACGTTATAAATGTTTAATATAACTTTAACACATTTTTATACTTTATCTTAAGAATTCAAGTATTTCAAGATCACTTCCTATGTTCATTTGTATACTGTTTAATATTTCTTAAATACTCAAATTCAGATACCAACATGTAAATGCTTTAGGATAAACCTTGCATTTCTGATCCAACTAAGATTTTTTCTGTGCCCTATACTTGTTTTCTTATATATTAAAAATCACTAACTACCTTGAATCAAAAAGGTTTGCAAAAAGTCAAAGAATCCTTATTTCCTGCTTCTAAGGCAAAAATTTGTATACAAAGGTTTTGGGGTTTTTTGTGTATTTCAGAATGAGTAAAACTGCCTAATGAAATAATGATTTATACAGGAAAATACAATGCTTTACCAAAGAAAATAAATTATTGCTAAGAATCTTTAAAATAACATACTTAGTTAAAACTGCCACACAATCTTGCTACATTCTTTTCTGTGATGTCCTTGCCACAATTAGTCAGGAAAGTGGTTATGATCCCTACCTCAGCATCATTGGATTTTATCTGTAAATCAATGAGTGTTTAATATTGACACTCATGATGCCCTCCCTCCCTGCACCCCAGGCAGGAACATCTGTCTGCACAGAGCTGCTTTTGTGCTCTCAGTGTTTTCAGCAGAATCTGACATCTAGATTTGGTTTGGTGGCAACCTGGCCTCTCTGCTGCACTGCTGAGTCATAGCAGGAGAGACCTCAAGGTAGCTGTGAGACTCTCAGTGACTTGATGAGATTTAACTGATAGATATGCAAATAGTGTCCAGGGACTTGCTCAACTTTACTGTGTAATTTTATTTTCATCAACCTACCA
This sequence comes from Bombycilla garrulus, assembly GCA_013400315.1. NCBI lineage: Eukaryota > Metazoa > Chordata > Aves > Passeriformes > Bombycillidae > Bombycilla > Bombycilla garrulus. The sequence continues at coordinate 947,893 of VXBU01017146.1, forward strand.
TACTCCAAAGACTATTGTATGTTCTTGCTGTCTTGCGCCACAAACGCAGATGAGACTCCCAGAGCCATTCTAGTGAGGACTGCAGGACACCCGTGCATACCTGGAGCTCTGCTGGCCTGACAGAGGGGAGATAATTAAAACAAAGCACCCAAGTCTCAGAGAGATCTCCTGAGGAACATGTTCATTGAGCTACCAGAGGTTCTGCTCAATGCTGTTTCTGCTCCAAAGATGTGCCCAATGTGCAGCAGGCTCCTGTCACTCTCACAGGTATGCCAGGTCAGCCAATTGGTGAACCACCAATTCATGCTCAGAAGGCTCCATGTCCCCAAGTCTGATCACACCAACATTCAGTGACTGTACAGACAAAACTAAAAGATGTTCCTTATTTCCTCCCTGCATTTTCAGTTATCTCTAGTGTCCTACACTAAGAAAAACTAAAGTAACAAATTGTCAAAATGAAAACTTCATGTATGAGAAGAAAAAATAAACCACATTAGTTTCTGGGTTTATAAGCCCAAGATAAATCATGAGTGAATATAATTAAGAACATCCAAATTACTCTTCACTAATGTCTTGCTTTCCAGACTTACTCAACTTCAAACAACAGCCCTCTCATGTACATTTTATATTAAAATCTTGTAAAGCTTCTACAGATGTTTTGGAAAATATTTTTTTTTTTTAGAGAAAATTATATACCTTAAATTAACTGGAAGCCTTTAAGAGCAAGTCTTTGTACTCTGAACGTGCAGATTGTCACCTACTAACACAATTAAATATGTACTTAACCTTTGAAAGGGTGCATTCAAAGTCTTGAACCATATGAACTTTTCCGAGACTGTATTTTTGAGAAAAAGGTATTCTTCCTCACATATAAAAATCTTTCTGTCAAAAATTTCTTAATCATTTGAATATTTCTGTAATAGAAATGTATTTTTAAGGTAAGAGTGATTTATGAGCATTATAAAACCATTAAAACTGTTTAAGTTATATATTCTAATTAGTTTGGCAGAGCTAATACAAATTATGTTTACAGACTAACAATAATAAAATTGGAGTACTAGTTAAATATGTAAAATAATTAAAGGAATCATTTTTAGCCTGGCATAATTAGCTAATCCACTTTACAAGCACTTATTAAAATGAATTTACATGTTATATTCCATAGGTAGTTACAGAATAGTGTTTATACAGGAAAGCTATAATGAACCAAACTCTTTGTATCCAGCTCTCCACAATTAAAACGAAGACTCCCCAAGTAATATCAATCTAGGAGAGACTAATTAAGTTTGGTTTGATAACCATTCATTTCTTCTATTGCCTCTGAGCAAATTGTTTATTAGAGAAAGTTATTTTACACAAATCAAATCAAACTGGGTAAACCATTATATTTGAGAGAAACCTTAGCCATCAGTCAATTAATCCATCATTTTCTCCAGACACTTTTGTTTAACGAGCAGATCACATTATCAACAATTTAGTAATCCTATGATTCAATTATGACAGAAAATTTATTGACAGCTTCTCTAATACTTTTGTTATGAATAAATATTAAATGTTCTCCACTTTTGATGAGCAAACCAAATGCAATCATGTTAGATCTAATAGTCAAAACCTGAGTGATACTTCCAAATGAAATTTTTTAAAAAAGATTTTAAACCAACATAATTTATATTATTAAAAAGAGTGATCACACATACCTCACAGTTTCTGAGAAATTAGCAAATTATCTGATTTCTACTGATTAAATGAGAACATGTCTATATAAGTATTACCAAATACGCATGAAGAGATTTAACACAAATAAAAATAAGTGGCTTCATGCAGCACTCTAGAATACATAAGGCATTATTATGTAAAAATGGTATCAACACATCATAAAGTTAGAGACACTTTCTTCAACTACATGAAAGATCTTCCTAAAAGTTAATAGAAATATATTGTTCAAACCTAACAGCTGAATATATTTGGTGTGATAATTATGTCTATTAAAAACCCAGCTGGTGAGATGTTTATAATTACAGCTGTCTTAAGAAAAGAACATTGCCTAACTATGATTACTCCAGAACACTCAGATTCCCTGACAGACATCTCTCTTTGGAGAAATCAGAACTGACTCATTGAGCACTGAACAAACCAATTCCTGATGAAAGGACAAAGGGGAAGCTCTCTCCAAACCAATGCCCATTATGGAGATAATTGAATCATACAATCTTCTATCGGTACATCACAGTATCATTATCACTTTAAGCGGTTTTTCCTTGAGCCAAGGAAGTTCCTTGTCTAACGAGGGGAGCTGCAGGAGGGCTCCCAGCTGCAGCAGGACTCACTGCAGAGCTGTGAGCCCACAAGAGAGGCACTCACAGCAAACTCAGACAAAAGCTCTGAGAGTTTTTCCAAGTCTCACACATTCTACTCGTGAGAAGCAGCATTTATGTCCAGATTGCATATCAGCAATATGTTTTGACCATTTCTCAACCTGGAATGTTCTTATCGTACATATCCTAGTTAAAAATACATGTGTATGCCCAAAAAACTATAAAATACAACGAAACAATAATTTCCTCCCCTGTCCTTACCTCCTATTTGACTGGTGCATAATGATGTGTTGTGGTTTAAAAACATTGCCTCTACTTTCAAAACTGAAACGAAATGTAAATTCATTCTAAATGGAAACCAAAGAAAGATCAAATGTACTTTATTAAAAAACCTGTGTTTCCAAAATCCCTGGCAAAAGTGAATGCACATCACGTTGCTCACTGCCTCTCAGTACTTGTGTACTCTATCCTGATGGTTTCATTATTCCCCATTAAGAACTCCTGAAGCTTTAATACAAAAAAAATATGGAATATCACTATTATTAAAACTGGAATTGTCAGGTACATAGCAGTACGTCAATTTACAGAATTTTTTTAACATCTTACAGAAGTGTTAACACTGTCTGTTGCCTTTTCCAGCAATCTCTGCCTGTAGATAGCCAAGCCCTAAAGGAGTCTGCTCTCCCAACACCTCAGCACCCAAAGGTTTACAACCTTGCTTATGCAAAAAATTCAGCTCAACATAACTGGCAGAAACAACAATGTTCCTACCTTACTAAAATACAGAAGTTACCCCATTTTGCTGTAATATTCTAAAAACTCCTGAAGAGAAAGATCAAGTATGGATGAAAGATGGCACAGACAGCACAAATGTAAAAGGGTACGAAGATTTGGATCCTTCTGAGGAGGCAAGTAAAAAGGATGAAGGATAGTGATTCTTCTTTGACATAATAACAGACCATTATGTCTTCTTCTCTTTCAGAACTCATCTCTGAAATAACACAGGAATATGCAGAGATGCTTCCCTCTCTGAAGGTCTTATGATCAGAAGCCCTAAGTTTAATTTTCTAAAGTACATTTTTTTTTCTGTAGCTGGAGAAAGTAACACCTTGAATATATCCTCTGCATACTGGTGTTGTACTGTAAAGCCCCTGGTTCTGTCACAAGAGATTGCTAAATTCCCCAAGTCGAAATTCAGCGTGTCCTCTCATCTTTCAAAATTAAGGTATCATAAATCCTTTCACTATAGCTCCCAAAATTCCTAATGTATACTTTGCCTCTGTGTGTTTGGAGAACTTATATCACATTTAACAGCTGATGTCTGTTGACGCAGTTTTCCTTCCCTGCCTCTGTCCAGCACAAAACTAATGTGTGCAGAGCTATGGCTGTGCTCTCCCCCATCCCAGCCCCTCAACAACCACACCCCTCCCGCAGAGCTGTAAATCCACCTCTGGAGCTGAAAGGTGCAGTGCAGTTCCTGTGTTTTACATGCTTAAATATAAAACAAGGCCTATGTAGAACACAAGAAGTGTATGATTCATTAAATAAGGAAACAGTAACTCCATCATAACAAATATATTTGACCTTTAAAGCAGTAACAACAAACATAAAAAACACACAAGTTTTCCTTTGCTGCCAAGTTTATTTTCCTCATAAGTTGTTCCCCATTATGCTACAATAATCCTTCATTACTTCAGCCCAATAATGCACAGTCTATCGTCTACCTATAGTTGTCTGGTGTCTATTTAGTTTTATAGCAAGTAAGCAATTTGAGAATATGGTAATAAAGCCTCAATCACAGTAATGATGTATGATGGGCTGTAATTTCTGTGTGCTAATGGTTTACAAACAGTATCCCAATGATGACGGGAATCTCATTGATTCATTACATGAGTGCAATAATACCAAAATAACTTACTATAGATCACTGTTTACTCATGCACATACTGATAACAACCTCTATATATTTCTATATGCAGATATATAGAAATAAAATTAGTATTAGTCTTTCCACATGAAAGTTCACACGGCACAAAACATTTTGTGTTGAGTTCCCTAAATCAATGTTTTAAGTTGAAATTACTGCATTGAACGGGTTCTTTGAAAAGCAACCCGTTGATTTTAATCTGCTTGAAGCAATCAATTACTCCCTGTCCTCTTTATTCCAAACTGTAATGAAAACTAAACTGCGTTGTCTTGAAAACTAAATGTGAAGATGATCATAAACAGAATTTAAACTCCATGGATTATTCATATCTACCCATTTAGATTTGCCATTTCCATTATGAGTACATTTGCCATGAGCATTTAATGGACATCTAAAAGGGAATTCATTAAAGCAGGAGCTGTTGGCAGCACTTACGGGCTTCAGACTGCTTTATGTTTGCCTTTAATAGCTCACTATTATAAAAGTGATATATTGTGTTCATCCCATTAGTAGTTTGCAGAAAGGTCTGTAAGACATAACAAATCCTTTTGAGTATAGTCAGAATCAAAACAAATCACACGGTGGTTTTTTTTCAAGCGGCATATTATGACCCCAACAAGGTACCATTTTAAGTCATCTAAATTTTGATGATAGCCAAGTAAGAATTTAATGGCCCTATAGACAGTTTGCTCTTTTTGTTAATGAAAAACATGTGAGTTATTAATGCTGTCTCAAATGCACATATTTTAAAAATTTGTCCTAATTATTAAGGTCAAGCATGCTTAAAAATGAAATATGTATTTCTCAGAAATATCTTCTCCCTTATTTTGGGTCAAAGTAGTGTCAAGGAAGCTTAATGCAAACAACGTGTGTGTGGAAGCTGCAGCGCAAGCAGCCTTCACCCACCTGCTTCCCCTCCCTCTGGCCCTCCAGAGGTGAGCAGGAGGGATGTATTTGCACAAGTACTCACTTATTGGCACAGCAGAAGAGCAAAAGGCAAACTAAAACAAAGTTGAACTGCAAAAAGAAATCCAGGGTTAGTGACAGAAACACCTCCCCACATCATGGATCAGTTCCACTTGACACATTTATGCACCTCTGGAAATAACCTCATATCATTCACCATCTAAGTATTCACAGTGGCAGCCTGGAATTTCCTGCGATTAAACAAACCAAACAAACAGGTATTTGATTATTCACTGCATGTTCTGCAAAAGCACTCCCACCCCAGTCCATCATACACAGCACAGTCCTGCTCATTTCCTTGTGCTCCCTCTGCTGACCCGCTGCCTCTCATACAGCTTCCCAACAGATGAGACTGATGGATTCATTTATTTGTAAAGGAAACAAATAAAGGATTTCACAGCATACACAACTAAAACTATTTTAAAGCATCACCACAATTACTAATAAATACTAATCATTAGATTTACTTTGGAAAATATGAATTTCCTTAATATCCCAGTAGTTCAGGAGATCACCTGAGCTTCCAAGGGTATTGGCAGCTTCACAAAACAGTTCTGGTACTGCACTAAATTCAGTCACAGTGCCATGACACTCAGAAATAACTTCTACAGGGGGCTGAATAAACTGAAGGCATATGCAAAGCCTGTGCAGTTAAAACCAGTCTCTAGCACCTTGAAGACCTTGTAGGCTAAGTAGTTTGGCCTTGAAAAAAATAAACTAATGTCAACAGCTTGAAATCTTCTGAAGAATCAGAGTTTTTCAAAATATCTGTACCAGCCCTACTGCAGATTCCTAAAGAGAAGCTGCTCATTTCTCATGGCTCACTTTATCTGGATGGAAAACTCCTAACAGCACTGACCTCTCACCTGGGCTTTTACAAGTGCTTCTAGAACTGCAAGTGACAAGCCAAATATTCCCTGAGGAGAATGATCCAAGGTAAGTTGGTTTGCCACAAGATCTCTCAGAAAGATGCTAATTTCTTGTGCAACATTAAAAAAGGGAAAAAATAGAGAGGAAATGGGTTCATTTTCTTTTTCTGAAGAAAAAAACACCATTTGGTACCCTCTAACATCATATCTATGTGTTCTTTGGCTTTTCAACACCAAAGCAAAACACATAAGCAAAAGCAGCTGCTGCATTTTATTATTTTTAAAGTATTTTCCCAGTTAAACTTGACATTTTAAAATGCTTTACTGTTTTTCCTAACAGTACAATAAAATGGAATGAAAAGTGAATATGGTTCAAATATTTAGTAAAAAAAGAAAAAAAAAAAAAAGAGTGCAAGTATTATCAAAATGTTTGGATGAGCCACAAACTGCCACCCAAATAGAAACAGGAGTGCTTGCTGGAAGCTCTTTCCTTAACTGAGCAACATGCAGTTTCTGCAGAGATTTCTGTGCAGACCTTTCCTGCTACAATAATTGTCAGACAGGTGCAAAAGGAAGAAAGTAGGTGTGACATCTCACCTGCCTCAGAGGAATCTTTTCCTTTTATTCATCATGAGGCATTTCACAGTGATGTGGATGTTTTCTCCATCTGACACTCCCAAACAGTGTCTATATAAAGTCATGTGAAGGCAAGGGTAGTCAAAAAAAAATAAAAATTGAGAAATCTGTTATCTGTTTACTTCATGCATCTGGAAAGTTTCCACATCAAAGGAACTGCAAAACAGAGGAAGTAGTTGAAGCCTTATTTCTATCTCAAACCCCAAAAGGTTTCTCATCCTATACACTGGACTGAAGGAAAGAGTCCTTAGGAGCTCAACTCCACCGGCTCTCTCTCTTCTGGAGTGGAAGAGTGATGCATTGCTAGTCAGGTGACAACAGCCTGACAAAAGAGACTGTGCTGTTTTCTGTTTTGCTTGTGTTTATTTGTTTTTGGAGGTTTTTTTTTTTTTGTTTTTTTTTTTTTTTGTAGGGAAGGAAAGGAATTAGTAATGTAAATAATCCCCTCTAAGGACCTTGTCAGCTTCCTTTGGACCTGACAAGAACCAGTCAGTGCCTGATTTTTAATATTGACACAGTGTTAGACCAATGAAAAGTTACATGCTCCTTTGTGAACATGCATGTAAAGACTAAAAACCCCGAGCATTTTCCTTTTCTCTTCTGGCCTGAGCACAGGTAACAGGGGTGGCAGGCCCATGCCTGCTCCTCTGCAGGGCCTACGGGCCAGGCCCCCCTGCCTGAGAGGCTGCTGGGCACGTCCCAGCAGGGAGGATGGGTGACCATGGGCAGTGATGCTGCAGCTGAGGACCAGGGAGGCTGATTGAGATCGTAGCCACCCCACCCACACCCCTTCCCCAGAGCCACTGCTGCCGTTTCTGGTCCTGTTATCCTGGCCCTCCCTTCCCAACAGCCTGAGCCTCCTGAGATCCTGGCACAGCTCCAGCATGGCCACAGCCTTGCATTCCTCATGTGAGATCTTAACTCTTTCACTGCTCAGATAAAATTTACAGACTTTCAATCCTCCCTTGAGAGGAAAAAGAACAGAAACGTTATCAATAAAACCTGGGCAGGAGATCACCTCCTTTTTAATGCCTTCATTAAAAGATCAGCTTTAGGTAGGTAGCTCACAGGAGGATGCAGTCACATTGTTGCTCCTGGATTATGCTAATTCAGGGAAGAAGAGTATTCAGTGGTGCTATGCCACATAGCCACACAGCACCACTGGGTCGCCGCCCTTGCGGGAGTCCCGCTACTGGAGACTTCTGACGCGCATGAAAAAGAAAAACAAAGGGGAGTGGGGAACTAAAATAAATTTTCCCGAGCTGATTCTTATCCGGCTCAGCTGTGGTTACAGCGATCTTATCGCAGTTAATGAAAGAACAATCTCACCTCTTCCTCTATTCTACATATTATTAGTTTCCCCAAACACCCTGTTGTTTTGGATTTTTGGGGCATTTTTCCTCCCTAGACGCCACCCAGGGTTCCCTGCGACTGTCATTTACATAACCGCGCCCGGCAGAGGATTGCGAAATCAGAGCTCACGATTTCGCAATCGAAGCCACCGCCCCCGAGTGTTGTCTTTGTTCTGTGTCCGGCACTTTATTCGCCCGGCAGCACTTACGGGTTTTTGCGTCGCTGTGCGCGCTGCCCGCGCCGCTCGCTGACCACCCGGTACCGCTGCTCTGCTGCCGTCCGCAGTCCTCCCGATCTGCACTGGATCTGAGCTACGCCGCTGCTTTCGTTCTTTGTTCTGGCGCCACTCCGGCACCTCGCGGCTGCTGTACCACGCCGCACACCGAGCAGCGCCATGCGGTCCCTCCTGCTGCCCCAGCCGTGCTGCCGCAGTCGGCGACCGCGCCGGGAGCAGGCACCCCGCTGCCGCCGCCACGGGTCCTGCAGCCTCCCCGGCTCTGCTCCCCACTGCCGCGGCTGCGGGACCCCGGCCGGCTCCGCTGGCTCTGCCGATGGCACGGAGAAAGGGAGGGGATCCGCACCTCAGCCTCGGCTCTGTCAGCCCGGTTCGGGACCCCGCGGGACCCAGCCCCGCCACACCGCGGGGTCTCGGGTTGGCTTCCCAGCACCAAAGGCTGAAAGACTCTGTCCTGGGCGTCCATCCCAGACAGCAGTGGTGGAACAATGAGCTGTACCCGACTGATATAATATTAACAATATCTAGAAAAATACAGGGTGATCTTGCAGTCGACTGGGGGAAGGGAAAATAAAATAACTTTAAAAGAGAGAAGACACCAAGGCTACTGAAGCAGGAGTCAGGTCCCAGATGGAAGGAGAATGACGAGATGCTGTGAATTTATGCTGAAAATCCTTTTGCAAGCTATGGGGATGGACTGATCCGCTAAATATCCCTATAAACCATGAAGAGAGACATGATGGGGTGGAGTGTTCAACTTGTACACCATAAGTAAAGGCATCTATGCTGAATAAACAGATATTGAAGTAGGCACAATTCTATAAGAAGCTTGAACAGAGACAGAGAGAAGTGTGATGAAGACCCTTTGTCTCAAGGGAAGAAGAAGACGTCTGTTCCCAGAGATGAAGATGATTTTGAAGACAGTTGAAGAGAACCTCTGCTTTGAA